>PVIJ01022935.1:0-15155 GCA_004024925.1 Scalopus aquaticus
TGGGGAGTATATGTTGATGATTGTTATATCCTCCTGTTTTATTGTCCCCTTTATCATGATGTAGTGGCCAGCTTTGTCTTTTTTTACCTTCTTAAGTTTGAAGTCTATTTTATCTGATATAAGTATAGCTGTTCCTGCCTTCTTTCTTGGTCCATTTGCTTGTAGGATTGTTTTCCATCCTTTAACTATTAATCTCTGACTATCTTTTTCAATTAAATGTGTTTCTTGTAGACAGCAGAAGGTTGGGTTCTGTTTTTTGATCCATCTTGCTATGATGTGTCTTTTAATTGGTGTGTTTAGTCCATTTACATTTAGAGTTAATATTGATATACTGTCATCCATATTTTTTGCTTGTTTGTTTAGAAACCTGTAATAAACAAGCAAAATAAAGCAAAAAGCCTAGTGTTTTTTGGATTAGGTGATACTGGATAATTATTTAAATAATTTTTCATCATTCTATGTAATCTATTGCATGTATTCCATTTTCCAAAGACATTTGAATGAGGCAAGATAATCTCAGATGTTCATCCTTAAACCACTTGGAACAACAAGTTAACACCTGTGCTGGAAACAAAAGCTATTCTAGTTATATTCAGAAGATAAAGTTGAATGCAGAAAATGAAGTGATTAGATCATCATTTGATGGACTTAAGGAGAATGGCCTAAGTCTTGTGCACACACACTCGCACATGCACACACACACATGACTGACTCATTAGAAAATCATTTCACAGTGGGCCTAGACTACAGCTATGAGTTTAAGAAAACCCTGAGGCTCTGATTCAGGTTTCTTAAAGCTGGAAATAAGCCAGATAGAGAAAGACAGGCACTTTCACATTACTTAATTAAGGTGTGTAGATAAAGCAAATCAATAAATGAACTCAATAAAATGAAAACAAACTTTTGGAATATGAGACTCCTTGGTGGTTACCTCAAGAGAAGGGTGCAGTGGGATGGGTAAATCAGAACGAATAATGGTATGGCAAAAGATAGAATTGGACATTTAGCATTTAGTATAAACACATGTTGATTCTTAATGATGTACACCTAAAACCTATATAATGTTATAAAGCAGTGTTACTCTTATTTAAAAAAAGTTGAAATAGAACGCTATCATGCAAATGCCTCTTACTGCAAAGGAAGGAAGAGAATAGACATTTAAACATTTCTGCTCACATTGCCTCTCTTAAGCCTTCCTTATCTTAAACCAGTTCATCTAGCAGGCAGAATCTAACTCACACAAAGAATCTAGGTTGCAAGGAATTTTGGGTAGTCGGGATTCCACCTTTCCGATCTCAGTAATAGAACTGTGGTTTGAAGGTCGAGTGAGCCCTCCCACAATTTTTACCCCAAGTAGATATCTGGATGTCACCAAGATGGTGACACAAGAGACTTCTGCATTTCCTGCTTCCCAGGGACACACTGAACACACAGTAACACACAGCACGCAGAGCAGTTCCCTCTGGAAGGACCCGGGATCCAGCTGAATGCTGCACCTCAGACAACTGAGGAAAATCCACATCAAAACAGGTTAAAAACAGGGTCTTCCTGGTGGCACAGCAGTTGAGCGCTGCGCAGCTCTCCGCAGCGCGCGATGCGAGTTCGATGCCCAGCCGGGGAAAATCCCACATGGAGCGGCAGACCTCTCCTGCCTCGCCCGCTGCTCCCCTCAGCAGTGTATTTCTGATCTGCCTGTTCTGCTTCCCACTCTGTCTCTGGTGAACCCTCTTGCCGCCCCACGCCTCTGGCCTGTACCCCAGCTTGTATGTATAAATAAATAACTCTTAAAAAAAAAAAAACAGGTTAAAAAGGCTGAGACACTCTTGTTGTAATCTTACCTCTGCCACAGTACCACACATTGGGGAGGAAACCCCAACACCCAAGTTCTCCTTGTGTGAAGGGTTTGTATCACACATCTGGCTTCTTAGCAGAGTGGAACAAGTGTTCACTTAGACGCAGCTTTCACTCAACCTGGAGGCACACTGAGACCTGAGGGTAGATCTGCTCAGCGTCGTTCTGAAGCCCAGTGTAGTTCCTAGGGGATTCATAGGCTGGAAGCCGAGACAGCGGTGCTTGATTCTGTGATTTCTGTCCTAGAGGGTTAAGAATGTGTCAGGCCAGAATTGCCAAAATGACTAATTGGACCACCAATTAGTGGAAAGTTGCTGTGTACACACCTTGTTACTTTTAAATCTAAAACTATTTCTTTGCAGAACTTGCATCAACTTCTCATTGTGTATGTACGTATGCATCCTATACAGACATAAATATGTCAGCTTATGGTCTTTCCTAGGTAAGACCAATGAGAGTTTTGACATTCTATGTTTTTGCTCCTCGTCATCTTGATACCTAGTAATTGCAACCGAGACTAGATGTCATGGACAATTTATGTGTTTAATGATGGAAAAAGTAGGACTGTATATTTTGAATATGAATACAATGATGTTTGCCCTCTGAGAAATAAAGAGCCCTCCAAGAAGATTAGTTCTTTCTTAAAGGTGATCTGCCAGTTCCTTGACTCACCTATATGCCTGTGAACTGCTCCCTGGCAGCCCTGGGTTGCATTATAGTGAAATAACTGAATTATTTGATTCCTTGTAAGCAATATTCAAATACACATATTTTTTCCATTTTGCTTTGATTAATGCATGCTTTTAAATCATCCTTAAAGTCAGTTGCCTTTTTAACACTTAAGATATTGTGCAACCAAATACCAAATACAAAGAAATCTGTCCTGGTTTCAGTAAAGTAATGTTTCTTTTATTTAGGGAAAAGACCTTTATATTCACATCTAAGATCACAGTAAAACACCTGTATAATGTGACAGATGAATCACACTGTGTCATTATTAATAAGATAAGTGAAAAGTATTTTGGCTAATTCAATTGTGGAAAGATTCAGAGTTGCCTTCCTGTGAGACACTGAATTCAAGAAGATAAAATCTTTTACTCCCCTGACATTCTGCCCCATTTCTAAATCAAATGTGCAGTATTTTATCTACTATTGAGATCATCCATTCATCCAATGTTTTCTATAACTACCTCCTCTAAAGTCTTTTCCACCTTTACATTACTGTGAATGCTTAGAGCCCTGTAAATTTCTTCAAAGAAGATTGAAACCTAACCAAAGATAACTGAAAGATAAAAAATTAATTTTGAAATTAATTTTAAAATCTGTAGGGCAAAGAAGCAAATAAAAAACACTGAAGGAGTAGATGACAATACTTCTTTTGATTGTCAATTTCATCAGTTCATCACTTAAAGATTCTAAGAAAAATTCAGAATCCTTTAGAAAAAGTCTAAATTCAAGCATACTCAGATTGTAGATTGAGCAACTTCTTCTATGTCTTCTAACAAAGACAACAGTAATTAAGAAACTTTCTAATTGTAGGAAAACTATCCAAATATGTGCAATTCTTAGAGTAAAGATTGACCAAAAAATGGAACCCAAGTTAAATTCAGACTACATCTCTACCGGATGGGAATAGTGGGGCAAGTATTGGAGTATTAGATGAGGATTTGAACTAAGTTTTGTAAAGCACTTGTCTATGCTATAATTCTATCACCACACCAAAAAAAAAAAAAATGTCAGTAGACTGTATAATAGTATCCACCCAAGTGCACCCTAAAGTCTGATTGTCTGCCTATCTTGATGTTGATTTATAAGCTTCACAGAGTCTTGGAACATTCAACCGTCTTACTTTACAGATGAGGAAATTGTGCTTACTCCTGCCTCATAGCACCACATTACACTGTCTCCGAATGCTGCTGTAAGTTGCTCAGGATTGGAGCAGTTCAGTGATACGCAGGTCAGATCGCCTGCCTGATGCTGACAGGAGCAGTTCAATTTTCTACTCTTCCTAGCATCTTAGGTTATGACCCTTAAAAGAGCCCATGTTTATTTAATTTCACATGTGGTTAGGAAATACTCAATATATTTGTCACTCCTGCTACTGCAGAACACACTAGTGTTTTTATTTTTATTTTTTAAAGATTTATTTTTAACTTATTTATACAAGAACTGGGGTGTAGGCCAGAGGTACAGGGTGTGAGAGGATTCACCAGAGTGGGGAGCAGAACAGGTGGATCTTCTGAAGTACACTGCTGAGGGGGGAAGCGGGCGAGGCAGGAGAAGTCTGCTGCACCATGTGGGTCAGCGCACTGGCCCGGGATCAAACTTATGGTGCAGTGGCTGGTGATAGGTTGATAGTGCTGAGACTTAACCCCTGTGCCACCGGGAGCCCCCCCACCCAGTGTTTTTTGATAGTACAATAGGTTAAGGAATTTTTAATTATGCAAATACCCCTTTAAATACCTAACCTCAGTATATCTTGCACTAGCTGCAGGGTTGTTTCACTGCAAAATAATATAAGAAGCAAGACTAAAGAGGGCATAAAGTACCAAGGACAAATAAAATCAAAGTTAAATGGTTATCTGTGAAAATTACTGTAGGACTTCCTCATTGTTCTGGAAACTACTAAAAGAGCAGTTTAGAAAGTTTGCCACTAGACAAAAGACACTTTTTATTTAAAGTACACTTTTAAAAATGCAGTGCCCTGAGCATTGAATCACCAGCAGCTCCAAACTATAGAGCCAATGAAACTACAAATTACATTTATAGGATACATGTTATCTGCAGGATCCCAGGCACTTTATAACCTGATTAGAAGCACAGGTCTAGGTCTCAGACACCTACACCTGAAATCCTGCTACCTCTAGAGCACACTCTGGCCGCTCTTCAGCAAAAAACAACCATGGCACCCTGGACGGGGTACACGGCCAGTCCTAACTGAGCCACACGTCTGCTCCAGATTCAGCGCTGTGGAGCTGTATGTTGCAAAGCATGGCCTGCAAATGGGAATGTCTGAGAAATTGCATTAGCACCAGCCATCCGGGAAATTGTGGTGTTTCTCTCTCACGCCTTTGTAGTCAGACTATCCTTGGGGTCAAAATCCACTTTGACCATTTACTAGCTGCCTGCTCTCGGGCAAGTTATGGAACTGTGAAAGTCTGTTTCTGTGTGTGCATTACTTTTTGTAATAACTCAGATGACATAAGAACTTAGGCCAGTTTACTGGGGACATAGCAGATGTTTAAAGATTTTTTCTTTTGCTTAGTGTTTAGAGAATTTTTTTCAGCATTATTACATAGTTAAATTTGTTATCTTTCTTTTTTTACTTTATTTTCATATACATAGAAGAACTGGGGTCTAGGCCAGACGTGTGGGGGGTGTGTGTGTGTGTGAGGATTCACCAGGCGTAGACTGGGGATAGAACAGGCAGATCTACTGAAGTACTCTGCTGAGGGAAGGAGTGGACAAGACAGGAGAGGTCTGCTGCGCCATGTGGGTCAGCTCCTTGGCCGGGGATCTAACTCATGCCACAGTGGCTGGCGATAGTTTGATAGTGCTGAGACTTGATAGTGCTGAGATAGTGCTTAAGCCCTGCGCCATCAGGGACTCTAAATTTGTTTTCTTGTTCCTGTTAGGGAATTTTTATCACCACTAGATAAATGTATGTACAATAAGATGTATATGTTTATCATATGTGTATATCATATCATATGCTTTTATAAGTGTATCACTTTACTATGCACTCAGATATATTCATCTTTGTGTATGTATGTAATAATATGCATTTATGTACATGGAGAGGTGGTATTGCGAGGTACATAGATTGTAGATTACTTTTATCATTTTAAAAATGTCATTTCTCTAATTTTTTAGAGGGGGTGGAAGATGCTTGTGATTTTTCTCAGTATTTGTTTTACAAATTTGAAAATTGTGTAACCTGATATGATTTTTGTCTGAGGAATTGTTGAGCCTCTAGAAGTATATATTTTTCATCAAAGTTCAAGTTTTAAATGTTTCTTACATGTTTTTTCTCTTCTCTCCTTTCCCTCTCTCTGTTTCGCTCTCTCAGTCTCTACACACACACACACACACACACACACACACACGTATGTGAATATTTGGAATTACCTCACTGGGTCAATAATACTCCTTTTTTCAGTATCTTTCTATGCAACAGCTATCTGTGTATATAAAATTATTGATATTGCCATGTTTAATTTGTTAAGTCGCAGTGACATTTTACTTAAGACATTGTAGTTCTCCAGTAAAAGTTTCATTTCTTCTTAATTTAATGTTACCATTTCTCTATATAATATTCATATTTTCTCTTAAATACATAAATAATATAAGATTATGATAGTTACTATAATATACTTTCATGCTTGTTTATCATCATTGGCATTTCTGTATCTCTATTGGTTGAATCTTCTGGTTATGAGATACATTATCCTGCTTCTTGGCATGGCTAATAAGTTGAACAGTTTGCTGGACACAATGATTTCTTTGTAGAATGTTTGGATTTTGGCCCAACTGATAAAAAACTGGTGGACTTTTTTTTAACTTGTAATTATTTGCAGGTCATTGACATCCTTTTGAGTCTTGCTTTTAAGTTTTCATCTTCTCTGGGCAAATACCCAGCTGAATCTAGTCAGTGTCCACCCTGTTGAAGTCTCACTGATCTGTTGGCCAATGGATAATTAGTCCCACTTATATCCACTGGACTGTCTCTGAACTGTGTCCTTTTGACACGCTGCTCCAAGAGCTTCAGAGTGGGAACCAAGCCTGGCAGTCGGGCCTCACTGGCTGTCTACTTGTGACCATATTCTGCAACTGGCAACCAGCTCTCACTGCTGATGTCTGGGGACTGGGCTCCTACGCTGGCAACTGGGCTATTGTGGCTGGTAGCCAGCAGCCAGCAGTAGACAGGCAGACTCCCCTGGCAGGGAGCTGGTGGCTGGGATCTGATGGCAGGTGGCTGGCAGCTGGGACTGTGTTGGACTCTTATAGCTGGTAGCTGGTGGCCACAGAAAATAGGCTCTTATGGCTCGAGACTGTGGCTGGTCTCCCATTGTCAGAAGTGGCTGGACTGGGACTCCTTTCTCCAGATGTTGTTTCCAGGTCACACTGCAGTGCTCCATCTTAACTTTAGGAGTTTTATTCTGCTCTAATAGTTGAAAGTATAAGGAGGAGGCAAGCCCACCTCTTCTCTCCACTACCAACTTGCATCACTGCCCCACGATCATGTGATTTTTATCATCCTTTTTGTTGATCTGGTGAATGACTTTGATTTTGCATATGTTGAACCATCCTTGCATCCTTTGAATAATTCCACACGGTTATGAGTGATTCCCTTACTATATTGTTGATTTGCCTAGAGCTTGTTAAGGATTTTTGTATCTGTGTCCATCAGAGCTACTGCTCTCTAATTTTCATTTCTTTTTTTTAATTTTTTTAAAGATTTATTTATTTATGCATACAAAAACTGAGGTGTAGGCCAGAGGTGTAGGGTAGTGAGAGGATTCACCAGAGACAGAGTGGGGAGCAGAACAGATGGATTGACTGAAATACACTGCTGAGGGGAGCAGTGGGCGAGGCCAGAGAGGTCTGTTGCACCACGTGGGAATCTCCCTGGCCAGGGATCAAACTCGTGCTACAGTGGCTGCAGATAGCTTTATAGTGCTGAGACTTAACCCGTTGCACCACCAGGGAGGCCCTCTAGTTTTCATTTTTTGTGATGTTTTTGTTTTTGTTGTTTTTTTATGGGATCAAGGTAACATTGGTGCTGTCAATTGTATTTGAGAACTTTACCACCTCTTCAAAAAAATTTTTGAAGGAGGAGAGGTATTAAATCTTCTTTGAATATTTGGTAGATTTCATTTGTAAAACCCTCTGGTCCTGGGTTTTTGTTCTTAAGGAGACTTTTGGTTTCTCTTTCATTTCTCTGTTTATGATTGGTCTGTTTAAGTTGTCTGTTTCATCCTGATTGGGTATTGGTAAGGTTATATAATTCTTAAACGTGGATATTTTTTCCCAAAGTGTCCAATGAATGCATATAGACATTCGTAGTAATCTTTTAGTATTTCTGTGGTATCTGTTATAATTTCACCCCTTTTATTTCCAATTTTTTAAATTTAGGTTTTCTCTCTCAGTGTGGCTAAGGGTTTGTTGATTGTATCTCCTTGGTTTCTATATTATTTTCTCCCTGATTTTTATTATTTTCTTTCTTCCACTTTCATTTATTCTTTTTGTACTTCTTCCAGATGTAAAGTTAGATTGTTTATTTGAGATTTTTTTCTTCTTTATTGATGAGGGCCTGTATTGCTATGTACTTCTATTTTCATACCACTTTCAGTGCATCCCATGGGATTATGTACCTTGTCTCTTCACTTTTGTTAGTCTACAGAGAACTTTTTATTTCTCCTTTTATTTATTCATTGACCTAGGAGATTTTCAAACTAATTATTTTTTTCTGGTTTTCTTTTATGGTTTATGTCAAACATTTTACCATTGTGATCAGAAAAAAAAATGCTTGGTGTATTTTCTACTTTCATATATTTTTGAGAAAAATTTTGTGTCCTAGCATCTGGTCTATCCTTGGTAATGTTCTATGTGCACTTGAGAAGAATGAGTATTCATTGGGGGAGGGGAAGGGAAAATTCTCTGTAAATGTCTGTTAAGTCCCTTTGACCCATTACTTCTTTTATGGTCATTATTTTCTTGTTTCTTGATGATTTGTCATTTGATGTAAATGATGTGTTGATGCCCACTTTTATTACTGTGTTGCTGTCCATGTGTTGTTTTAGGTCTGTTAAGTTGTTTTATATATTTGGGTATACCTGAGTTGGTGCCTCAATATTAATGACAGGATAAAAAGGTGGGAGAGATGGTGTTCTACCACTGCTTACATTGTGACTAGACCAGTGCTCTGGGATGACTCATCTAAGGACTCAGTCAGGAAGCAGAGTAGTATTTCACACTCACTATAGAGGTCCCTTTCCAATTCTGGGTGCACTAGAATCTGTGCCTTCCCTGAGTCTTTTTGGTTGCCAGTGATGACCCTAGCCATATCTAAGGCTTCATCTGCTCCCCTGCTTCAAGGCACTAGAGTGTAACAGAACAGCCACTGCAGGCAGAAACCAAAAATGCTGGTGATGAGTTGATGAGGTATACATGTGAGCTATGATTTCATTTTCAGTTGTACTTGAGAGGGTTGCAGATAGCTATTTAGCCATGTCTTGGGACCACCTTTGCTTGATATGCATTTCCATTTAATTCCCAACTCTGTATTCTCTTCCCAACTCATTTGTTTATCCTTGTTTTCACTGTACCCTGTCTTAAAACCCTAGAGAGATTGTTATTAAGAGGCTATTTCATATATGTCTTGCCAGGCCACTATTCGTTTGGTCACATATAGCCATAATATTCACAGAAGCCCCAGAAATTTCCCTGAGAATTGCCTTAGTACCAGAAATCCATGTATATTAACATCATTTGACTCAAGCAATAGTCTTCATCCTGTTAAACTTCATGTCTAATCTGGAAGAACCACACTAATATATAAAAATAATAGCTTATAAGTAAATACCCGTTCTATTCACAGCAAAATATCTGGAATTGGATCAACACACTAGTCACTCAAAAGCAAGAAATGGAGTGTGTGTGTATGTTTGTATTTGTTTGATGACACTGGAAACTAATCAGGGCAATAGAGCACAAACAAAAAGCATCACTTTAATTGGCTTGAAGATACGGACATTAGGTCTGCTAGAGGGGTAAAATCCCTAAGTCACAGGTAAATATGATGAAAAAAGAATCCCGCTACCATTTGCTTAATTTGTTATCAGTACAGTCCCCAAAAGAAAAAATGGTAACTAGCATTTCAAGTGTTACTGTATGATCTTTCAGTCCTTTCAACAATGCTTTGAAGTAAATACATTATTACCTTTATTTGACTAATAACTTAGAGGATGAGTAACTTCTCAAGGATCATAAGGGTACTAAGTAGTCCAGTGATTTGGTTATATGTTGTCTGAAACCAAATGTTTAATTTCCAGATTATATTCATTATAGGGTTCTTTTTATGTAGTTAACTAGTAGAGATTTATGACAAATTTTCAGAAATGCTATTGGACACAGGTATTGAGAAAGAGGAAATTTCAGTCCATGAGGCACTGCCATAAAAGACCACTAACAATGAGAGTGTGGGTGATAATAGGTATCTTGAGAGCACCCATCCTTTGGGCTAAGTGTCAACAATAGCTAAGAGTCTGTTCACGCTTGTAAGTAGGTACTTGATTCATTCGATTTGAACTAGTTTTGAATGTTTCCTACCATATCAAGATCATAAACTCTTTGAAGTTAGGACTGTGTCTCATTACCATTATTTTGTATTATATGGGATATTGAGAAAACACAGTGAATAATCTAAGACTAAATGGAAAGGACTGACAGATTTTTCCAAATGATCTTGCCCTGCTTTATACTTTTTCCTTGAAACTGGTCCTATTCTCAGTATAAGTTATTTATTTTTTTAAAGATTGATTTATTTATGCATACAAGCTGGGGTAGAGGCCAGAGGTATGGGGCGGTGAGTGGGTTCACCAGAGACAGAGTGGGGAGCAGAACAGGCAGATCAATGGAAATACACTGCTGAGGGGAACAGCGGGAAGGCAGGGGAGGTCTGCTGCGCCACGTGGCAATCTCCCTGGCGGGGCGTCGAACTCGCGTCACTGCTGCAGACAGCTCCACAGATCAGCACTTAACCGCTGCGCCACCAGGGAGGTCCCTCAGTATAAGTTCTTTAATAGTGGGAAAGTAAATTATAGGCTCCCATCTTACTTTGCACGTTCTGTTAAATTTTATTAATGCTAATCAAATATGTTATATCTGCCAAATGTGCCTGTTGAAAAAAAAGTGATCCAGTAGTGAGTTTTTGGTGCCATATTTTGAGACTCTCTAATATCTATTTTCTCCTCTAGAGATCTGTTTTATCTCTTCTATGTGTCCCCCTGCTCCTCTCCTCTCTGTGCAGTTCTCTTCCAGTCTCTCTCTCCCATTTCCTCTGATTTACTCCCTTTTGTGGGGACTGTCACCAGTTCAGAATTTAGAGAGTGATAATAATGTCTTGTTCTTGCACTGTAATTGCTATGTCAAGACGGCAGACACAGCAGGCTGCCATAATTTTAACACTGACTAACGAGCAGATTTGCTGCTTCTGATTAATTTCATGGGGCAGCGGGGGGGGGGGGGAGGGAAGCAGGATACCTCACTTTAAAACAGAATCACTAACAACCCACTAGCACACTCTTCACAGTAGTCAAAGCAATATGTCTTTCAATATATTATTGATTTTGAGTGATCTCATCACAACTTTTCAGAATGTTTATCCAATTTTAAGTTTATTTAAATAAAGGGGAGGCCATGCTATCATTTTCCATATAGCTAAGGAAACTAGGTCACAAATACTTCAATTATCTTTCTCATTTGTCATGTGAAGAATCATTAGTAATAACACAACTACAATTGTAGAATTGTAGAATTGTACAGTGGTTTTCCAACAAGCCAATTTCAGACTATACATCCTGTCTCAACACACATATATACTTGGTTAATTAACATAAAAATAAAATCATAGTTTATAATTTATCTTAATATCAAAGTTTTTGAAGAAAGACCTTTATTGTGGAATTTTCTTGTGCTAATGCACATATTCAATTCCATTAGATAGTCCCTATAGAAGATCATTTTTGAATGAAGCAATTGCCTTTGGGGCCTTTAATAGAAGTTGAATTTGCAAAAGGAATATGGCATTGTAACTGGCACTATGTTGTACTTATAATTTGAGCTAAAATTTGAACAATACTCATTGATGGTATTTGAATTAATAGGTAGCACCAGAATATATATTTTAACTTGAGGGAAACTTAATTGCATCTGAATGTACACTAAAAATTTGCATAGGGCCAGAATGTTGTATAGTCTTGCAATATTTGGTCAAAACTGTCTGTTTTCCATCTCCATAACTAAAAAAAAATACTGTGAATACTTTGAACTACCCTTTATAGTTGACAAAAATGTTAAAAAATGAACAAGAATAGCAAACAGCTCTTGGCAATCCAGGCAAGTTTAGATCCGGATTGCAGTGGTGCATATCTCGTAAGATAACAAGGACAAAGCCGGGGGTCCGACATTGAACAGAATTTACTCTTCAGGGCCCTTCCAGGTCTTTCCATTTATGAAAACAGGTCATCAGTGATGCCCCACATCGGTTCACATTTAGCACATGGGTTTTAAAGATTTCTTCAAATGGGCAGCTTTTGTAGTATATGTTGTGAGTGTCCTAAGATAACAGAATACAAACCCTTGGGCAGCTGCTTATCTCTAAGTTCCCACAAGTTGTCACTTAGGGATTTGTAGAAAACCCACTGCCCTGGTAGAAACAAGAGGTCACTCTTCATGTTCAGAATGAACCGTAAATGCTTAAAGTTAATCTCCCTAATATACTAAAGACAGCAATGGAGCAAGCTGAAAGCTGCTGCCGTTGTCTCCCAGCAATAATGCCTTATATTGTGTTGGCTTCCAAATCCCGGAATTGCTGAAGTTCAGCTGAAAGTATACCCTTGTCTAAAAAGCATCACACATAATTACTCTGAATTATTATTCACGGGGAGCCAACAGTCTCCTCAAGATGTAGATGACTCATGTTACCAGTCCTACAGGGTAGGAAATACAAGTTTTTAACCTAAAAAAAAAATTTTGCCATTGTCTTCACAATCCTGCTGAAGAGACCAAGTAGTTTAAATAGAAGATCCCCCCCCCACATATACATTTTTGTTTCAATTCTTTTTTCAACTTTATTGAGGTATAATTGATAAATTTGTATAAAGGATACAAAGTTATGAGTTAAAATATGTAGATATAAAGAATTCTACAATCAGGTTACTGAACACATCTATTCAACACATAATTAACTTTTTGTTATTTTTGCTTTTGATGAGCACTTAAATTCTGTCAGCTAATTTCAGTTATACAGTATTATTAACTTGTCACATACAACTACTATTGATACAGGCAGTAGTTCCTCAGACCTTACTCATCTTATCACTGAAAGTTTGTGCCATTTTTACCAATCCTTTTATTCCTCAGGGAGGAGCTAAAATATAAGTTGGGGGTTCCCTTCACATTATTTGGTGTTGTGTCAGGGGTCCAGTTTTTGTCAACTGCATTTTAGTCAGTTGCCCAATGTATAGGGTCACTGCACAAGTTTCTGGATTTCTTCAGAGGGAATTTATCACTTTGTAGCTATATATTCAATGTGTCTGGGGAAGTAGAGAAATACAGGAGCTGCTTACACTGCCATTTCCATACAGCTATGAACCAATCTTTAATGTAAACCTTATGTATTGTAGGTGAGGAAATGGACCTAGAGAGATGACAGTACTGGCAAATGTGACTCAAAAGCAAAAAGCTGTCACTAATCTGTTGTCAATGAATGGATAGCAGTTCTGTGACAAGGAAGTTTTATGGCAAGGAACTTAATAGTAGAATGACCTTGTGGACTAATGACTTCTGAAGTTATGTGTGAACAGTGTTAGAGGCCAACACTCCAGTGAGACCAAGTTTTTAAAAGTTCCTTTAGGAAGTTAGATCAGAAGAAATTATATGCTGAATCAATGTATTAGATAAATATCCCTCAGTTGGGAGAAATGAGCTTGTAAATAATCAGTGAAAGGGTTTTGGATCCTAATTTTCACAAAAAAGTGTGAAAAATCCATCCCTATAGTCTTTAAAATGTAAAGAACATCACCACACCTACTTAGTCTTACAAACTCAGCTGTGGATTTGCAGTGTTTTGTGGCATATATTAACTCTTCTTTCTAGATGAAGAAATTTGAGCATGAAGTATAATCTGAGCATGCTAGAGTTTAACTTAGCTCTAAAGAATATAAAACTAAGTAGAGTTTGAGCACTACTTAAATTATTTTTGTGGTTTAGTATTGTATCTGGAATGTTTTATCAAATACACTGACGTTTCTCCTGAGGAAAGAGAATCTTGAATCTCCTTGATTGATATCAGAATTGATTTTAATCAATGGTAGATTGTCTGAATACTTCTGAATTTTCCAGGTGGAATGATAGTGGGTGATCTCTAAAGGGAAGTAAGCGCTCTTGTCTCCTACTCCAAGTGAGTTTAAGGAGTTAATATCACAAGGGATTGGCAAGACATGCCCTGAAGTGTTACTGGTCCTTTGAGAGTTGAACAAGAACACTGGTCTTCTCAAGGTGCTGAAGTGATGATGGAAGGCATAAGTGTCCTTACTTGCCATTAATGTGAAGAGCAAAGAATATTAAAGCTGAATTTGCAGTGTCCTTAACATGACAATCTCTTAACGTTTAAAAGCATGACACCCAAAAGTCCTTTTGTGTTGCACGTTGGAGGTTCTTAAATGAAACAGATGCTTCTTGATTTAAGCTGTGCGAATATTTATTCCCCGTCCCTATTTATTGACTTTTCACTGACTCAAGTGATTTACTGTTTTTCTTTTATTGAGAAATGGCAGACTGCAATTTTTTAATTTCCTCCTTTTTTTCCCTAAGATTTATTTATTTATGCATACAAGCTGGGGGTGCAGGCCAGAGGTGTGCGGCGGTGAGAGGGCTCACCAGAGACAGAGTGGGGAGCAGAACAGGCAGATGGACCTAAATACACTGCCGAGGGAAGCCTAGGGGGAGGCAGGAGAGGTCTTTCGGGCCATGTGGGATTCCCCCAGCCGGCTCCAGCTCGTGCTGCAGCCGCCTGCAGCCCCCAACAACACCATAGCGCTGCGCTAACCCGTTGCACCACCAGAGAGGCCCATTTTCCTCTTTTTACTATACAGCAAATTAATAAAAATAGATATTTTACACCTTGAAAATGGCTCCCTGGAAGGACTCCTTGTGCTAAGGCACTTTGGAATGCAAAATGACTAACTTATGTCCATTTTCATGTTGTTGGTTGCTTTGCAGGGTTTGCATTGCATTGTTAAGTTTCAACTAGACAATTCTGTTTATTTTGCAGAAATGTTGACAGATTGTTGACCAAACCATTCTTTAAAAAGCTAATGGTCTGTGAGGTAGTAGTCTAGCTTCATTTTTTTGCATGTGGCTGTCCAGTTTTCCCAGCACCATTTATTGAATAGACTGTCCTTGTTCCACTGCATTTTCTTTGCTCCTTTGTCAAAGATTAGTTGTTCATAGATATGTGGCTTTAATTCGGGGTATTCTATTCGGTTCCATTGGTCTTTCTGTCTGTTTTTGTTCCAGTA
>PVIJ01022936.1:0-15154 GCA_004024925.1 Scalopus aquaticus
ATCTGGAAGCTACACCCAACGAAGGAGATGCGGCGGTCCCCAGACAGAAAGACCAGGGCCATCTTGGGGACAAACGTGGAGATATAGAGGAGATCCATGAGGGACAGCTGGCTGAGCAGAAAGTACATGGGGGTGTGGAGAAGGGGGTCGGCCCAGATGAGGATGAGGATGAGGGTGTTGCCCAACAGGGCCACCAGGAAATCTAGCAGGGTGAGTGTGAAGAGGACCCAGGGAACCGGGGTGCTGCGGAACAGATCCAAGAGGATGAAATCACTGCCCGAGGTCTGGTTGCTCAGCCATGCCATGCTTGCGTTTCAAATTTGTAACCTTGGAGAGTTTTTCAAAAGCATAATGTTGACAGTCTACATAATATTTTGCCAAGTAAAATTATGCACTGCATTGTAAGATCTCAAATCCACTCACTTTTCTACTTTTCATAGTTTTAGTAAATAAATACATTTACTAGTCTTTTCCAAGGAAAATTCTTAGAAATTCTAGACCTCTCCAAGGACTTTTAAGACACCATCCAAAATGCTTGACACATTGGGAAGAGGCCGTATTAAGTTTCATACATAATGTAACCACATTCTGTTAGAAGTTTTGTAGAACTTAAAATTTTCAAGCAATTACACTTAAGTTTCACTTAGTGAATGGTCCATAACCCTAAACGTACGTTAATTAATAAAATGCATATACACAATGGAATACTGCTCGGTGATCAAAAAGATAAACTCATACCATTTGCAACAATATGCATGGAACTGGGAGGGATGAAGCTCACGAAAGATGCTAGAAGGACAGATAAATACCACATGGTGTCACTTATATGTGAAATATAAACCGAACAAAGGGTCTGACAAAGACATACTTTAAAGGCAACCCTTGGACGATGACCATAGAATTGAGGCATCCAGGGGGGAGGAGGAGGGGAGCGCAAGGCGGGGAGAGCGCGTGGACTCTGGTGGAGGACTAGGGGCTTCCATGGTGGGTGTGGGATGGTCCCAACATCTGAGGGGGAAAATCCTTTACTTTCAAAACACTAACAAGGATGCAAGCCAATGTTACTTTACTAAGATAACTAAATGCATTAATATTTGCATCAATGCTGACCCATTTATCAAGAGTATGGAATATCAGTAGTATAGAGCATTTATGAAAATGTGGAGAAATTTTCAGGACAGAAAAAGGCACACTTACCTAAATCTATTAATTCTTTCCCGCAAAGACTCCAATCACTTGCAAACAACTCTCACATTCAGTGAAAAAGAAAAATTATTTCCTGTAAGGAGCTATTTCAAAAACATAAACTACGCCAGTGCTATTTTTGAGCCTGTGCATTTGAACAGACCCAATCAAATAAGCAAGCTCACTGGGGGAGAAGTGTGGGGTCGTGAGGCTGGCACGGCTCTTATCTCACGGGGTTACAAGGCGACGCTAAGTGAAGCGGGTCCTGCCGTCTGTGCGGCAAGCTGGCATAAGACGCGCCCGGCAGGAGCGGACTGCACGCTGGAAGTGCACTTCTATGCCTGAACCAAAGGGAGAACCGTCGTTCTACTGACGGTGGTGCAGCAGCTAGACAATCCCCAGGGATTTCCTGTCTCCTTTCTTTTCTTTCCTTCTTGATCTTGTTCCAGCGTGAAATTAAAGTAACTTCTGAGTGACAGGGACAGTCGAAAGCATGCGTGATGAGATTATTTGGGGCATCAATTCTGTGCTGAATGAAAATTCCTTGTATTTTTATATTGACTTGAACTGCTTTTCTCTTGGAAAGAATGTATGTTTAAATAACTCTTAGAATTAATATATAAAAAGCATTTTGATAAAATTAAAATGTTTATTAATAAACATTGAAAGCAGCTATTTCAGGTTAGACCCTTTCGTTCAAGAACATTTGAAGCACCTTGTGAAGTGCTATGTCACTGAATTCACAAAACTCAACACAGCAACAGGAACAACACCTGCCTTCCTTACCCTCACTACTCAGTCTCTTCAGAGAGATGAAATGGAGCTCGGGGAGACCTGCTGTGGAATGAAGGGCTGATCACATGGGGGACTCTATACATGAGCCTCCTACAATCTCCACACTCAATTTGTTAGATTTAATATTACACACAAAATAACATATTGAGTCTAAAAATATGTAACTTTTAAAATGTTAAGTATGCCAGAGTTCGGGTGTCCTAGGTCCCTCCACTACCCCACCCTATATAAAATTCACCTGGTTTGCTCAACCCTTAAATTCTAAGGCAAATATAATAGTATATATTGTGTGTTAAAAGGAAAAGTAAAAAACCTACAGATTAACAAAACAAGAAAAATCTTCATGAGATTTTCAAATACTCCCTGACTCAAAGAAAACAGTCATTTTTCTCAGAGTAGTTTTCTCAGAGAAAACTACTGACTCAATATGATATGTTATTTTTATACTGGTTTATGGAGAGAAGGTTTCAACAGGAATTTAACATGCCACTTTCTAAATACCTTTTGGTGGCTTCCAAGTTCACCTAGAAGATATTTACTGATTAATGTTTATGGATGCCCTCGTACAAAATTGTCCAATATAACTTCAAACACTGATGTGCCTGTTTCAATATTTATTTAATACATTTAAGAAGCCCAGAAACATGAAATTTAAAAATACACATCACACCACCCAAAATGCTAACAGTCAGAGAGAAAAAAATATGGAGCCACTTTCCTCAACTACAACCTGAATGTCTTTTTACTTCACTGACATGAATAAGAATGAAATCAACCAAGATTATGTGTTTAGAGTAGACTCTGAGTAAATGTCATAAATTTTACTGACGTGACTTAAAAATGACTTTATTACAGATTCACAACAATCCTCACATCTTAAGTTTTTAAATAGTCTCTCAGGAGTGACTCTGAACACTGGAAAGAGGTCGCTGCCTTTGAACACCTAACATGTCTTTCTTACATAAAACTAACTGCTGACCCCACCCTGAAATTAAAATTATATCTTTGTGAGAATAAAATGAAACCAGATTATGAGTCTAGATATGAGAAATTGCCTTCTTATGTAATGTTAGTGCGTAATGCCAGTTCCAGTACAACTAATCTTATCTGACCAAATGCATAGAACATATACTTTAAATATTTAAATACATTAATATTTTAAAGATGTATAGCAGGCTTTAAGTAGATGAAGGTTTTGAGGTTGTCCATTATATACACAGGGTTATAGCACCATATATTAAGTAGCTTAAGAAAATATAATACACTTCTTCAACACCTTTCTTGAAAAAAGCACTCCTACTTACACATAGGAACAAAATCAGTGCTTCTTACAAACTTCTGTTGATATAATTCTTCCAGCATCAGAAGCACACAGTCCGCCTGAACAAAGAGGTTAAATACCTTGACGCCATAGCTTCTATAATCCAAGACCAATTTACTGTTCCACTGGCAGCCTCAGAGGGACCATCCCCAACCACACTCGGTCCCTGAGGCAAAGTGTGCAGTAATTATCTCCCCGTCCTCCATGACCTAGAAGAAATGGTTACAGCTATCTCACAAGGATAGCAGTCTCCACCTCAGGAATACTGCTTGTCAAGTGGTCTCCTTCAAATATTTATGTGAATATTAACTTGAAGTGTTTAAAGTAACCAGTTATTTGACAATAAACTATTTGAAAACAACATTAAAAATTAAAAACCATTTTTAATTTCAATTACCACATGGAAGTCTTGGAAATGATTCCCTCGGTCTTTAATAGATGAAAAGTGCTGAGCAAAATGAATTTTTTTCTTTAAAACTTTAAAATAATTTGGGTCTCAGGTCAAACTCAAACCCTGTATCTGGAGAGTCAGACAAATCTAGAACATCTGAGCAAATATCTGCTTGTGTCAGGGGAAGCTTGTGGAGCCATCAGCTGGATCATCCCCTTCACACCTTCCCACCACCACCATTTGTCCCATTGCAATGCTGTTGTTGTTTTATTTTATTCTGGCAATTTTTGGAAGCTGAGATTGAATCTGCAAGTTGAGGTTGTACTGTGTTAATGGGAATTTACTGAGCTTGGATAACTAATTTCATATTTAAACAGCTGGAGATGAATCCTCAAAGATGACTGGAGGTATACATCATGGAGAGTTTTGCCTATGTGTTCCTCTGTATATTTTATGGTTTCAGGTCTTATATTCAAGTCATTTAGCAATTTTGAGCTCAGTTTTGTATATGGTGTAAGGTAGTAACCTAGTTTCATTCTTTTGCATACAGCAGTCCAGTTTTCCCAGCACCATTTATTGAAGAGACTTTCCTTGTTCCAGTGCATGTCCTTTGCTCCTTCATCATAAATTTGTTGACCATACATATGTGGTTTTATTTCTGGGTCTACAATTCGATTCCATTGGTCTGTGTGTCTGTTTTTGTTCCAATACCATGATGTTCTAGTTATTATTCTTTGTAATATAATTTGAACTCTGGGAGTATAATACCTTCATTCTCCCTCTTTTCAGTCAGAAGAGCTTTGGTTATATGAGGTTTTTTGTGATTCCATATGAATTTCAGCAATATGTGTTCTATTTCTTTGAAAAATGCCACTGAAGTTTTTATTGGAATTGCACTGAATCTGTAATTGCTTTTGGTAGGATGGCCATTTTGATAATGTTAATTCTTCTCTTCCTGAAGAATTTCTGAGCAAGAAATGTCTTTCCATTTCTTTGTGTCTTCTTCTATTTCTTTGAACAATGCTTTGTAATTTTGTTTGTATAGGTCTTTCACCTCCCATGTTAGGTTTAGTCCCAGGTATTTAATTTGGGGAGGTACAATTGTAAATGGGATGGTTTTCTTACTTTCTTCTTCAGACTGATTGTTTGATAAATAGGAAGGCTACTGATTTTTGTGTGTTGATTTTGTAACCTACTTTACTAAACTGGCTTATTGTTTTAATTAGTTTTTTTTTTATAATTTCTATATATACACTCATATATTATCATATCTTCTTCAAATAGTGATAGTTCTACTTCTTCTTTTCCTATTTGGATTCTTTGTCTTTCTCTTGTCTTATTGCTGTATCTAGGACTTCCAGTATTATACTGAAAAGCAGTGGTGAGAGTGTACATCTTTGTCTTGTCCCAGATCTCAAAGGGAAGACTTTCAGCTTTTCACCATTGAAAATGATATTGGTTTTGGGTTTGTCCTATATGACTTTCATTATGCTAAGGTATGCCCCTTTGTTACTGGAACCAAGCTGCCTCAGCAGCAGGAGCCACCTCAGGAGCAGGAGCTGGTAGCAGCAGTGGCAATCTCTTGTCCTGCTGCTCCACAAGACAGCTCTGGCTGTGGCTCCTCAGAGCCCAGCAACCACCCTTTTATGCATACTTCCTGGATTGTGGAGTGGACCAATCAGGTGCGAGCTATGAGCTGATTGGTGCTAAGTGGTCCAATCAGACTTTTATTACCAGGACTCAGCTGCCTCAGCAGCAGGAGCTGGCAGGAGCAGTGGTGTTCTTTCACCCTGCTGCTCCACACAAATCAGTTGTGGCAGTTGCTAATGAAAGCCCTTTTATGTAACAGTGGACTTACTGGATCATGGAATGGACCAATCAGGTGCTATGAGCTGATTGGTTAATGGTCCAATCAGGCACAGAATTGAAAAATGGTCCAATCATACTTGTGGGTGGGGCATCATAAAAAAGGATATAAGTCAGGGTGGCAGGGAGCTGAAGAGAGATGACGCCAGCCCCAGAGAGACAATGCCAGCCCCAGGGAGATGACACTAGTCCCTGAGGAAGAAAGAAAATGGTTCCAGACTCCAAAGAAGAAAGAAGGGGAAGACGCTGTTCCTGGCCTCTGAAGAAGAAGCATCCAGCAGCCGACCTCCAAGGAGGGAGAGAAGCCAAAGGACTCTGCAGAGACTGAAGAGAGAGGAGCCTGAGAGGAGCACCAAGGGCCCAGGTCTGGTGTCTCAAAGAGCCGTTTGTTGGTATAACCCAATAACTCACACAGAGCTGTTAACATAGGGTGTCTCTGACATCACCTCTGAGGGACCAGTAGTGACCATCCCTACTGGCCAGTGCTGTCCAGCACTCCGGTGACTGGTGCAGACCACTGCTGATGCTATCTAGGTGAGGTGGCCACCACTTGTAGATACAGTAAGCTCTCTATTTCCCCTGTTTGTAAAATAAACCCCATGGTTGTTGTTCCTGCAGCCTGAGGTCTCTTGCAATTGTACATAGGTGAGAACCCACAGACAGTGACCTGTCCTCTTATCAGGCACTGTCCACTGTTAGGCTCTAGCCCACAGGCCCCTGCTGTGTGCGTGTTGTCTCCTTGGTATATTGACCCCTTGATAATTATATAGTGGCCATCCATGTTACTTGTCAAATTTTTAGTTTCAAGTCTATTTTATCTGATATGAGGATGGCTGTCACTGCCGTCTTTGGGGGCCATTTGCTTGTAAATTGTTTTTCAACTCTTTACTTTCAATCTATGTTTATCTTGAGAAGTTAGGTATGTTTCTTAGTGAAAGCAGAAGCCTGGATTGTTTTCTAATCCAGTCTGCTACTCCATATCTTTTTGATGAGTTTAATCCATTTATATTTAGGGTGGTTACTGATACACGGAAGTATGTAACTGCCATTTTGTTCATTGTTCTGTGTTCTAGTAATTACCTTGTTCCAGTCTTCCTGTTCATTCCTCTATTGGTTTATATTTTAAGGTTTCATGTAATATTTCTTGGAGTGAGGGCTTAGTAGTAGTGAATTCCTAAAGATATTGCTTGTCTGAGAAGATCCTTATTTTTCCCTCAGAGAGGAAAGAGAGCTTTGTGGGGTAAAGTATTCTTGGCAGACATTTTTTTGTCTTAAGAGTTTGTTGAATATATCACTCCATTCTCTTCTTGCCTGCAGTGTTTCTTCTGAGAAGTCTGATGTCAACCTGATCGGTTTTCCTTTATAGGTTATCTGTTTCTTTCCCACTGTCAACTTCATTATTTTTTGTCTTGGATTCTTAGAAACTTTACTATTATGTGTATTGCTGTATCTTTCCTTTCATTATAATTTGGTGTTCTAGCTTCCTGCATGTCTGTTTTCATTTCTTTCTTCATGTTTCCTTCTTCATAAGTTCTCTTCAATTATTCCCTTGAATAGTTTCTCAGTTCCTTTGTGTCTCTCTTCACCTTCTGGGATTTCTATGACTTATATTTCCTTTCCTCATAGTGTTAGATAGTTCTCAAAGTGTTTCTTCATTCTTTTTCCTTTGTTCCTCTCTTTCCTTTCTTTCTTTTTTTTTTTTTGGTTCTTTTTATATGTATATCTTCAAGAGTACTGGTCATTCTTCCATTTCCTCTATTCCATTTTTGTGGCTTTTCCCAGAATTCTTTAGCTCCTCCACTGATCCTATAACATCCTGAAGTTTATGTATTTTCTTATTTAAAGATTCAGTCTCATTCCTCAGTTCATTGATTATATTACTCATTCTTTTCCCTTTATGCATTTTCTCTTAAATCTTTAAGGGTTACCATCATGATGGCTCTGAATCCTTTAACTGTCAGGCAGAGATATCCTTTTGTGTCAATGTTGTTGGTTTCTGGAGACTGACTTTCTTTCTGTGGTGCATTGTTCCCATGAGGGCTTGCTTGACCACCTGTATTTTTCTTTCTTCCCATCATTTGCTTTTGGCTTTGCTCTATGTGTAGCCTCCCTTTACCACTGGTGCTGTGCATTCTTGCTAGGGCATGGATATATTATCTGCCTACTGTCTGGGCTACTGTAGCTGGTGGGCAGAGGTAGAGTTAGGGACTCCTACAGCTACCCTACTCAGCCCCTTCAACTGGACCACTGCTGATGGCAGGCAGGACTTCCAGTCACTCCTTCCAGGGAGCTGGAAGCAACTGGAATTGGAGGGTGGGGGTTCCTGCAGTTCCCATCTGAGTGCACCTCTGCCAGATGGCTAATGTCAGTCGGTAGCACTTCCAGGCACTCCTATGGGGTATTAGAGAATTCTGGGGTGAGTAGGTCTTTAGGATGAGGGTTTACTGCATCTCCTGGGCATGCATCTATTGTGGTAGATGCTTATGTGAGCTGTGAATTTCCCCTGCTTCATCAACCCCCACTACATACAGTGGGATCTAAAGCCTCAGTCTCAGGTAACCAAGAGTCCCATGTGGAACACTTCACCACCAGGCAAAATCTGAGGCCCAATCCACTGGGAGGTGCCTGCAGTTTGACTGGGATGTATTTTTATTTATTTATTTATTTATTTATTTATTTATTTATTTATATCCTTTACATTATTGTGTATTTCCCATAGGTTTCCCACCACCGATTCACCTGTGAACCATCACCAAAGTCCCTTGTGCTCTTTTTTCCCGTTTTGGTTTTTCTTCCTCCCACCCCTGCAGAATGTCTCTTATTTATGGTTGCCTGCTAGTTTTTGTTTTGATTTTGTGTGTTATTTTCTCCTCCTGATCTCTTATTTGGCTCCCCTATATTCCTCTTATAAGTGAAACCATTTGATATTTTTCTTTTTCCTTCTGGCTTATTTCACTGAGCATTTTATCTTCTAGCTCCACCCATATTGCTGCAAATTGCACTACTTTATCATTTTTGATTGCTGAATAGTATTCCATTGTGTACATGTACCACATCTTCTTGATCCAGTCATCCATTTTTGGGCATTTGGGTTGTTTCCATATCTTAGCTATTGTAAAATAGTGCTGCAATAAACATAGGTATTCATGTGTACTTTTGGATTAATGTTTTCGTGTCCTTTGGGTAGATTCCTAGGAGTGGAATTGCTGGGTCATATGGAATCTCCATTTTTAGTTGTTTGATGAGTGGGATGTATTTCTGCATTGAACTGCTAGATCTTTCTAAGCTTTGGCTCAGGAGAGCAGAAAGAATATAGAAAAGAAATAAGAGGGGGAAAGAAAACGAAGAAAAAAGAGGTAAGGAGAGATAAGAAGAAGAGGAAGGAGGATGAAAAGGGAGGAAAGGAAAAGAAAAATAATATTAAAAGAGAGGAAAAAGAAAAAGAGAAGGGGGGGAAACAGAATTGCCCCTCAGTGGTCCACTGGGGGGCACTGTAAGGCTAAGTGGGATGTCCTTCCAGGGTTTGCTATCTCCTTTAAGTTGCATCTCAGGGAAAAGAAAAAAGAAAGAGAAAGAGAGGGTAAAGGAACCTTAAAAAAAAAAAAGAAAAGGAAACAGACAAAATGCCTTAGGACTCTGTGCCCCCTGAGAAGCTGCAACCAGTGTTGTGGCCCCATTGTGGGGTGGCAGAAGGCTGAGTGGTATGTACTTCTGAGTTAAATTGTTTAAGTCCCTCCCAGATGCAGCTTGGGGAAGCAAGATAAAAGTGGAAAAGTTTGTTGTTCAGGCTCTCTTCTCTCTCAGAATGCTGGCTGCCGGCATTGGGATCAGGATTTCTCAACTGGGGGTATCCAAGAGTCTCAGATGCAGATAAGAACATTGAGCCCAGGGTGGGAGTTCGATGAGGGTTTGGTTGTGGAAGCAGCTGCAATGGAAGCCGCAGCCAGTTGGGATGCTCTCCTCGGGCTGCCATGCACCTACAGAGAGTGTTATCTTTCTCCAGCTTTTGATGTTCCTGGAGATGTCCTGATCTCGGGGACAAAGAGTTTGGGTTTCTCTGGGAGCTAATCATACTCCTTTTTTTTTTTATTGTTTTTAGGACAGAGATTGATTTCAGCCTCTCTATTTCTCCTTATTGTGGGCGGGACTCCTAAAGAGTCACTTTTTAAAAGAAAACATACAAAGGCCAAAGGTACGTAAGATGATGCTTAACATCACTGGTCACCAGGGAAAGCAAATCAGAAGCGCTGTGAGATATCCCCTCATATTTATTACAGTGGACTATCACCAATGACAGCGATGACAGTACTGATGTGGGTTTGGAGAAAAGTAAACCCTGTGAATTTTGCTTGGAATATATATTAGTGCAGTCACTATGGCAGACAGTATGGATGTTCCTCAAAAAATTAAACCTAAGGGCCTCCCTAGTGGCGCAGCAGTTAAGCGCTGAGCTCTGGAGTTTGACGCCCAGCCGGGGAGATTCCCACAGGGCGCAGCAGACCTCTCCTGCCTCAGCGCTGCTCCCCTCAGCAGCGTATTTCCGTCAATCTGCCTGTTCTGCTCCCCACTCTTTCTCTGGTGAACCCTCTCGCCGCCCCACGCCTCTGGCCTATACCCCAGCTTGTATGCATAAATAAATGAATCTTTAAAAAAAATTAAACCTGAGCTACCATGTGAGCCAGTAATCCCACTTTTGGGTAAATATCTAAAGAAAATAAAAATTGAATCTCAAAGAGATATCTATAATCCCATTTCATTGAAGTATTATTCCCAATTGCCAAAATATGGGCACAACCTAAGCCTGTCAACAGAGCAATGGATAAAACATGCGGTATACATAATTATAAAATGGAGTACTATTCGTTCATGAAAAGAATGGACCTTGAGAATACTATGCAAATTGAAACAGAGAACAACATATGCTATATATCTTATATGTAGGACTGGAAAAAATCAAACACACAGGAACAAGGAGTACTAGTGTGATAGCTACTAAGGCAAGGAGCTGAGGAAATGAGAAGGTGTTCATCAAACTACGCAACATCCATTTATAAGATGATATATCTCTGGGTATTGAGTGTATAGCATGGTTATAAAGTTCATAATAATACATTATATATTTGAAGAAGTGTAAAATAGAAGAAAAATAACATTAAAAGATAATCCGTGACTGAAAATGTGAAAGCAATTCATTAATATTCATGCTTGCTTTTTAAGTGATTTCACTGGTCCTAATTAATGACCAGTTGGACATGATATCATTGCTCACAGTGACAAAGAATTTTCCCACACAGATTTGTAAAGGGGGAGGGGGGGCATGACTTCTCCTCTGTAGGAGTTTTCATGCAGTCTTACCTCTCAGAGTAAACACTGCAATCCTGAAGAGAAGAGATCATTCAGGCAGGAAATGTGGAGGAATAGGGTAGGAACTTTATGTGCAGACACTACAGTTAGCCACACAAGTCACTACACTACTGCCACATATAAGCTCTCCCCAATCGGTGGTACTTAAATATTAAGATGCTCATTGGAGAACAGTGGTACCCCAACAAAGACCACAGTCACATATTACATGGGATATTTAATCCTGACATCATGTTTACCCTTGTAAACTATGCCAGTCTTCCCTTTCTGCATGTTTTCCCTGGTGAGTCACTCAATACTCAAAAAAAAAAAAAAAGGTGTTGGTGCTTCAGGGAGGAGGTAAAAAGAGGAGCTGTGAAAGTATCATACAGAGTCTTCAGAGTAACCACCATAATTTACCTGTTTGCAAACTAACTAACAAAAAGGAACAAAGTCTCCATGACATAGCCTGAGCTTACCAGACACAAGGTCAGTGAAAAGTACAGAGAAGAGGATAGGGAATCTGGAAAATCAGAAGCAGAGTGTGCAGAATGTAAATCAAAGTTTAAAGTGTTCCAGTAGCATTGGCAGCATACTGCAAGAAACAGAAAGGGAAGATAAAGGGGAAACATATTAGACAACAATGAACTCAGTATTTCATATACGGGTGAAGAAACACACTAGTGTTGTAAAGAAATGACTTTCCGAAGTCACATATGCTGAGTACTGCGAGCAAGGATTAAAACCCAAGGCCATGTGATTTAAGCACCACTGTCTTTCCATGATATCAAGTTTCTAGAGGAACAGGGTAAATGGAGAAAGAACTGAGAAGTATCAAATCCAATATCCTGGGTCTATCTGCAGACACAGATCAATTCACATTTTTGAAATGGAAAAACAAAAAGACCACACTTATTGAACCTTATGAATCCATCTTCACATCGTCTACAAGAATTTTATATGTAACTCTAGGAATGTGACAGTCAAATTCCCTCTCCCAACTAAAGTTCCTAGGTGACAGCATTTTTTGACAAGATTTAATCATGTCCTCTATGGGTAATTACTGAATGGCCATACTTAGGCTAGGTTAACATTAATATTGCCATTTGTCTGCTTCTTGATATGTATTATAATCAGGAGCATGTAAGCCCAAAATAACTTATATCTGTAATTTGTTTTTACTCAAATTACTCCACTGACAATTCCATTCACATTTTACACGCCATAGTGAAAAAACCCATAATTTATATAATTAAGATCTGTACTATATTATCGTTGATAAAAAATTAATATACATTAGGAAAATTATTTTTAATATATATTTTTTATTTAATTTATATCCTTTACATTATTGTGTATTCCCATAGGTTTCCTACTACCAATTCACCCATGAACCATCACCATAGTCCCTTGTGCTCTTTTCTCCTCTATTTTGGTCTCTCTTTATTAAGAAAATTACTTTACTTATAAAATTTGGTCAAGAAAAATGTCCCAAAACTCTTCCATTGATTTTTATGATTTCTTTGATTTTCATGGTATTTTTTAAGGCTTGAACAGAAACTGAAGGATTTTCTGTGCTCAGTCCATTCATATGATTTTATTAGTATATGAATTCCCTGATGTACAGTGAATTGTGACTTCTGGATGAAGGCTTTTCCACATATACTACATTGAATGGGTTTTACCACAGTATGAATTCTCTGAGGTATAATAAGGTCTGATTTCTGGGAAAAGGCTTTCCCACATTCAGCATATATGTAAGGTATCTCTCCTGTATGAATTCACAGATGTCCTGGGAGATGTCCTTGTGAGAGAAGGCTTTGTCACAGTCATTACATATATTCTTTTGTGTGAATTCTCTAATGTACAATGAGGGATGATTTCTGGGAGAAGGTTTTCCCACATTCACTGTATTCATATGGTTTTTCCCCAGAATGAAGTCTCTTGTATATAATGAAGGATGATTTTTGAGAAAAGGCTTTTCCACATTCAGAATGGTCATATGTTCCCCCTAGTATGAGTTCTCTGATGTATAATGACATGCGACTTCTCACTAAAGGTTTTCCCACATCTACTGCAATCATAAGGTTTCTCTCCAGCATGGATTCTTTGATGTATAATGAGCTGTCACTTCTTAAGAAAGGACCTTCCACATTCAATATATATGTCGTCTATTCAGGTTTAACTTTCACATACTAAATAAGAAGTTGCTTATCACTGAAAATATTTCCACACTGACTACTTACACAGTGTTCCATTAAATTATGAATCTTTTCATGCACAGGATCGGAAGAACTGTAGCTAGGTTTTCTCCTTTATTAAAAACTCTCATCAGTTTTTTTTCTTGATATTAGGTTTGAAGCTCTTTCAAAATGAATCACATTTATATAGCCTTTGTCTTGAGGTATCTAGATCTGTGTAGTCATAAAATATCTTTCCACATACATCACATGTATGACATGAATCAATAGATGTTTTATTGTTAATGGCTGTGAAGTGCCTGAGAAGTTAGTCTCAGTTCCTGAGCTAATCATCACCTTGCCACACCTTTAAGTCAGAGTACAGTGAATGATCCCTTGTGAAGCTTTCCAGTATCTCTTTGTGAAATAAAAATATCCTCAAGTATATCAACTAAGGGATTTTAGGTCTCATCTTCCTATCTGATAATATTAAACAGCTCAGAACAGCCTATTATTGATATAGTAGGAGCCTACTATAAAGATATAGTAGAGAACCCAAAGAAAAGGTGAAACAAATGAATGACCCAGGATGGTTCAAGAACATAGAATTGGGAAAGCAACAAACCATTAGAAGACAAAATATATGCAAATTTATCAGGCAATTAATTAAAGATGGACTTTACTTCCAATAGCAGTAGCAGGAGTTATCATAGATTTCCCTTCCTCAGAAAACAAGTATGAAAATTGATTATTTTCTTTTATATTTTTAATGCATGTTTATTGTAGTACCATTGGTTTACATCTTTGTTAGTATTTTGGAAGTACAGGATCTCCCCCTTCAGGTGTAGCCTAAAGGTAAAACATACCTACCACCAAATTACCCATAGTTCTCACCCCACCCTTGTGTATGCCTCAGTTCTATGGGTCAGCTTTCAAAAGCAGATTTAAAGTTCATCTTTGTCTGAAACTTTGTTTGGTTTTTCTATATTCCACATAGAGATAAATGATTTTAAAACAATCAATTTAGGATATTGGAGCTCTACCAAAGGCATGTCACAAGTTGAAAAGTGTTCACTCATTAAAAATTTCTACTTCAGGGCCTCCCTGGTGGCACAGTGGTTGGGCGCTGCGCTGTGGAGCTGTCGGCAGCAGCGACACAAGTTCAACGCCCAGCCAGGGAGATTCCCACATGGTGCGGCAGACCTCTCCTGCCTCGCCCGCTGCTCCCCTCAGCAGTGTATTTCTGTTGATCTGCCTGTGCTGCTCCCCGCTCTGTCTCTGGTGAACCCTCTCGCCACCCCATGCCTCTGGCCTGTACCCCAGCTTGTATGCATAAAATAAATAAATCTTTAAAAAAAATTTCTACTTCATTTGACACTTTCTTGGGTATTCCCATCTTCCATTCCTAGTTTATTAGACATTGAGAGATAAAGCCACAGAATACAGTCTGATACTGATAGTAGAGCAGCTAGAAATTCAACGGAGAATTTGAAAGCAAAATATTCATAGAAAGTTGAGATAATAAACTTTCCATATAGCCCTTCAACTGCTAAAATATTTATGAAAAGAGACACTATATCATTCAGCAGTGATTGAAAAATCTAGATATTTGCAAATTTGCTATAGTTTTAAAGCATTCTGACACATAAATCTCAGGCAACAAAGAATAGAAAACATACTAACTTTAGATAGCTAATGAAACTTATGCCCGAATCATCCAGCTCACTAGCTTATTTCTATTTTATGTGCATACGGGAGAGAATCTTAGGCCAGCTGGCTTTAAAAAATACTAAGTGGAGACATCAATAATGGCAGTCCATGGGTATGACAGATGTCACATTTGGGCCCAAGCAAACTAACTGGTGTGAGGCGCGGTAGGTCTGCCGCTAGATGGCGCCGGAGGAAAGAGGAGGTGGAACTTTGAGAGTGGGTAAACAGGAAAGCTACAGCCCGGATGTTCACGTGTACAGCGGTTTTAGAGCTCGTGCACGCGTGATCACTGAGACCGGTCAGAGCCAGTTTGCCCAGTTTGCCGGTCAGAGCCAGTTTGCCCAGTTTGCCCATTGCCTTGAT
>PVIJ01022937.1:0-15154 GCA_004024925.1 Scalopus aquaticus
TTGACTTTTCCCCAGTGAGGTGAGAGCCAGGGGGGCTGTGGAGCAAAGGGGTGAGCTGCCTTGGGTTTCAACAGGCTCCTTCTGGTTGCTGCCTGGGCAGAAGCAGGGAGAACGGGAAGGAGGCCGCTGGGGCGGGAGCAGAGGCAGCCAGGACCTGGGAGAAGTCATTAGATTCTGGGTAGATGGTGACGGTGCAGCCAGCCGAGAGAGAGAGGAGTCCAGGACCCTGCCAGGTTTGGTCCAGTCACCTGGGACACGAAGGACCACTTCCGGGTGGGGAAGGTAGAGAACCTTTGGTGTGGGTGGACTGTGGGGCGGACATGCAGAGAAAGCAGCCGGAGAGAGGAGACGGGGGTTGAGGGGCACCCTGAGGGTGCCCCCATCCCAGGACTGGCTGAGTTACTGGAGTGAGTGGAGCTGGAAGAAGACAAACGCGTTCGGGCACCCCAGGGCTGCAGCAAGGCGGGAGGGATGGGCCTGATACCGTCCTCGTCCTCATTCCAGGCTGGAGGCTGGAAGCAGCTCTGGAACGCAGGCCCGGGGAGGAGACGCCCGGGGCGGGCGGGTCGCCAGCCTAAGGGGGTCTCAGGTCGCGGGGACTCGGGCCCCTCGCCCCGACGCCGCCGCGGGCCGCCCCTCCCCCACGTGCTCACTCCCTCCTCGCCCTCCTCCCCCCTCCTCGCCACCTGCGGGGTCGGTCAGATCCGGGCCTTTGTCCCGCGCCCCAGCCCCTCCGCCCTGCGTGGCGCCCCCCGAGCAAACACAGCTGAGCGCCGGGGCTCGCGTGCCGCCCCCGCCCCCCAAATCTTCGGGCCGCGGGGCGGAGGCTTAGCCAGGCAGCTGCGGGCCTGCGGGCGGGGCGCTCCGCACTCCCCTCCTCCCCGCTGCAGGCCGCGCCTTTGTCATGCAGATGACCCGCTGGCGGCCGTGCGCCTCCGCGCCCGCAGCTGACCCGGCTGGGGGTGGGGGTCTCTGCACCCAAATCTGGCCCGGGCGGTGGCGGCGAAGACCCGCTTTATCCTCATGCGGCGGCGGGGAACCTGCCGCTCCCCGCTGCGGTCACTGGGCCTCGCTGAGCCTGGTCCTTCCTGGCTTTTAGGAAAAAGACACAGAGGCTAGAGCACATTTGGGGAATAGCCCCATCCCTCCCTAGACATCCCCCCTCTGCCCAGCAGGACCGGGCGCCAGCAGACCTGGGGCACCTGGGCACCACAGGTGGGACCCAGTGCGCCTCCATCTGTCATCTGTTTTGAGGACTGATCCCAAAAGGCAGGAAGAATGACTGGGGGGGAGGATAAGGGGGTCAAGGGCAAGGGAGCAGGTTGGTAACCCCCACTTCGTACGGTCCCAGCTTGGTAGCTTTGGGGTGACTCTTTGGGCGCTGTGCTGCGCTGCCTGCGGGGAGACTGGTGGACCCGGTGTGAGTGCCCGGCCCAGTGGGCACGCCTTGGCAATAGCACAGATGCCCGAGATGCCAGGATTCCCTCCTACCTCTCCACCCACTGGGCCCTCCAAGGGGAGCTCAGGTGGGGCCTTCACTGGGGATACTCCCACTTTCCCCAGAGCAAATGATTCACCAAACCCAGGCGATCAGATGGAAAGTTATTTACTACCTGCTGTCGGGAGTCAGGCCTGGGGCAGGACCTGGGAGGAGCGACATTCCTGCTGCTGGACTCAGACCCGGAGGAGCCAGGGGCCCCGGGCCAGGGTCACCCGGGCCAGGGTCATCGGTGTCCTCCCCAGCACCCTCTCTCCCCATTTTGCAGATGAAGAGCCTGAGGCCAGAGAGCTGTGGGGGCCGTGGCCTGTAGCCTGTTTTGCCTGCAAAGAATGGAGGGCTGGAATTCATGCCAAAGAGCCAGAGTCAGCAGCACACCTAGATAAGATGCTTGGCTCCGGGAGATGACCTCACTTCCTAGCATGGGCAAAAAGCCACACCACAGGTAACACACAGCCCTGGGCACTTCGGACGGGGTCCTCTCTGGCCCGTGCCAGGTGCCTGTGGGCACCAAGGCTGGCATGCTGGTCAATATGAATCATGCTCAAAATTCTGCTGGAGTTTTGGTCCAGTGAGTTTGCTTCCAAGAATTTCTCTTTAAAAGGCACGACTAGGACAAATGGGTAAGTGTGTCATTGCAATATAACTCAAGACCCCCCACCCCACCCCTGAGCGGGGCCTTGCCCACAGTCCTCGGCCATGGCCAAGCTGCGTGACCTTGGGCAGTGGGCCTGACCTCTCCGAATGTCAGTTTCCTCGTCTGGAGGGTGGGAATAGCAGCCACACCTGTCCCCGGTAGGCAGAGGGCCCGCCCAGGACATGGCCCCGGCGCACAGGAGGGTTACGTGAAGGAAAAGCAGAGCTGAGAGGAGTGACTAACAGACTTCACAGATGGAGTGAGAACTTCCTTGGGCCTCAGTTTCCCTTTGGAGGAAAAGAAAACTGGTCCTGTGAGCTCCCTGGAAGGCTGTTCCGCTCTCTCTTCTGGGAATCCAACTGTGAACTCACACACACCCCCACCCCAGTTTTGACTAGCTAAGCCAGGCTGTCCCCAGCTCGGCTGAGGAGGTCAGTGGGGAGAGAGACAGTCTGTCTGTCGTTCTGTGTGTCCATCCCAGCCCCGAAGCAACATTGCCTGTTTTAGGAGAGGGCAGGGGAGGAGAGTACAGAGAGCAGCTGCCCAGGCCTCCCCTCCGGGCCCAGGTCCCCTGACACCCCCACAGCAGGAGAGGCCAGTGGTGGGGGGGGGGGATCTCACCACCTACAGGGAGGGGCCTTTATGGCCAGATCCAGTTTCTGGCAGGACTGGTTAGTCCAGGTGGCCCTTGATGGACGGCTGAGATAAGGTCTGTGCACACTGCCCGGGCTGGGCCGGAGACCCAAGCTGGGCAACAGCTGGGGGTGGCCCAGGCCCAGCCTGATTCAGAGGTGGTGTGAGGTCTGTGCCTTTTTTGTCCTTGCAACTGTCACCAACTTTGGGGGATCACTTAGGTGCCCTCTTTGAACCTCCCTTCCCTGCCTGCAGTGAGGAGTGGCACAAAAAGAGGTGATTCTGGGGAGGATCCTCCTTATGCAAAACATGCAGACCCCCAAAGTCCAGCCTTCCCTTTGGGGGTCCTGAGTTGCCTGAGGCAGGAGATACTACAGGTCAGAATTTGTGCAGACCGATGATGGGGTTCTAAAGTCAAGAGGCAGGATAGACTGAGGTTGCCCCGGTATGAGGTTGTTCGGGATCCCCATTTCAGTTGCCTCTGTTGCGGCCAGGGCTTTAGCTAGAAAACTGATTGAGAAGGCAACTCTTCCCAGTTATGGAAATATGGCCGTCAGCCCTTGGAAGCTCCTGGATGGTGAGGCGCTGCTGCAGGGAGGCAAATCAGAGAGGACGTTAGTTCAGCAAAGATGGCCTCTCCAGGGTACGGAGTCCAGCGTGACCAACCTGCCATCAGATGACCACTCAGCGTCCTCGAGGGAAAACCCTGTCCAGGACTTAGCCCTGGTCTCCTATGCAAGAGGGTGGGATATTTCCAGCAATGGTGGCTGGATACTATTGGCCACCCTGGGGCCACCTACCACTATTGCTGCTCTATTCACAAGCCCACGAGACCACTGGTGTGGCCAGTGGGCGAGTCAGTCTTGCCCCGGGTTGTAGCACCACTCCTCTGTGGTGGGCGCACAGTGCTGTGCCCTCCGGTAACTTAATCCCCAGACTTCTGGTCTTCGGTCTTTGGTTCTTTCTCCTCCCAGGCCTGGGCCAAGCAGCTGGGCTCAGATGGCCGCCCTGGCACATGCAACTCCAGGCTGCTTCTCCCTCCCTGTGCAGCGAGCAATAGGGGGTACTGCTCACAGTGCTACCCCCCCAGGACCATCTCTTCACTGCCCTCATTTAGGGCTGCCCCCAAGGAGAGAGAGCCACCCACCCATGAGCTAAGCCTCGGAGTTTCCCTTCTCCGTCAGTTGACCTTAGGGTATCTCTCCGCGAACCCACAGATGGCAAGAGGAAGCCGTGCCCGTACAGAGGATGCCCCAGACCCGACCCTGAGCATTCCCGTCCATTGCAGCGAGTGGCCCCTGGGCCTGTAGCTTCTGACTCAGTAGATCTGATGGCAGCCAGCTCCAGGCCCAGGGTCACTTGATGTCCTTCCCGTGACTGGATATGCAGGCCTGCAGGGTCCCTGTAGCATTCCAGAAGCTGCTCCTAGCAGATCCTGGCCTTGCTGCGCTATCAGGACTGGCCAGCAGCTCCACCTGGTCGGCCCCACCACCATCAGATAGCTCTGCCCTGTGACCTGGGGGCATCTTGACCTCAGCCTAAGCCTGCTGAGGAGACTTCTCTTGCCTGCGGCCACCTGACGAGACCCTTGTCGGTTTTTGAAAGTTCAGTGTTCTCTGTTTCTTGGATCCCCGGGGACCGTCAGAATGCTGGCCCAAGGGGCAAGGGGCAAGAGCCTGCCCTTTCCCCTAAGCTGCAGTGACACAGCGTGTGCCTACGGTGGCTTGGGCACTGTACACCCTGTCCAGGTCCCAAGAGCCTGGCAATGTCAATAGAGGGACCAGCTGACATTTGGAGGCGCACAGAGACCCGGCAGCTCCGTCAGTGACCCCACAACTTTTTTTTAAGAAGATTTATTCATTTATGCATTCAAGAGCTGGGGTGTAGGCCAGAGGTATGAGGGGTGTGTGAGAGGATTCACCAGACACAGAGTGGGGAGCAGAACAGGCGGATCTACTGAAATTCACTGCTGAGGGGAGCAGCAGGTGAGATAGGAGAGGGCTGCCTCGCCATGTGGGGAGCTCCCTGGCAGGGGATTGAACTCACGCAGCAGCGGCTGCTGATAGCTTCATAGCGCTGCGACTTAATCCGTTGCGCCAGCAGGGAGGCCCTGCTCTTTCATTTTCTTTCTTACTAAAATACTCTTCCTGCTCATACAAAACAAGCAGAACCCCAGAGTCCAACCTTCGCCTTTGGGGGCAATACCTGTAGGCCTTCTCCATTCCCATCCTTGTCGCTACCTCCCGGGCTCAGTATTTCTCCTCATTCACTGAAGAATCTGGAACCTGACTCAGCTGTGCCCTAGACCCTCCCCATCCTCGGGACCACCCAGCGCCCCCACACAGTCCCACAGTCGGTCTGTCCCCCCCCCTTGGTCCCCACCTCCTCAAAGCCTCCTCCCACAGGCTTCTCGGCTGCCCTTCTCGAGCTCACCAATCCAAGCACCCCACACCCGGCCACCATCTCTTCCCTGCCCCGCTGTCTTTGTGGTCACAGCCACAGTGTGAGTTGTCTGCTCTCGTGTAAGAGATCACCCCGAAGTGCGCGTCTTCACACAGCAAACACGCGCCCCGTCTCCCAGCGTCTGGGGCTGGGCCAGGAGCCACTTGAGATGTTGGTTCTTGGCGTCTGGAACTGACGGGGGAGGGGGTTCGGCTGCCGAGAGACTCACTGCGGGGCTGCAAGCGGCTGCTGGCTCCTGGGAGGTGGCTGGTCCACGTGGCCGGCTCATGTCGCTGAGGGTCCTCGTGATGTGGCTGCTGGCTTCCCCCAGAGCAAGAGGCCCCGGAGAGCAGAAGATTAGGTCCTTTATGACTGAACCCCAGAAACCACTCTGTCGTCTCCGAGATACCCTCCCGGCCCCGCGCGTGAGCCCTGCCCGCGTGGGAAGAGATCCCACGGCATGAACGCCGGAGGCCATCTTGGGTGCCGGCTCCCACAGCAACCCGGAGCCCTGCTGGTCCAGAGCAGCTGAGGCCAGAAAGAGCCGCACCAGGGAGACGTGCTCCCGGCCCCCAGCGCTCTACGCGCCCGCAGCTCTGCCACGCCGGCCCATCCTCCAGGCCAACAGCCGCCCGGAACCTCACCCTCTGCAAACCCAGCCTCTCCTCTGCCCTCTCTCACTTTATTCTTAGAAGATGACCTCACCTCCAATTCCACAGAAAAAATAGAAGCTACAGGAAGTCCCTCATCTTCCTGTGACCAAAGTCCCAGCACACATCCATCCATCTTCCCTCCCCGCCGTTGTGGTCGAGTAGTTGTCCCTTCCACCCCAGGCTTATCACCCACCTGTGCCTCAGTCCCAGCCCCTCTCCCTTCCAAGAACCTCGGGGTTATCCACCAGCCTTCTCTCCATCACCCCTCCCTGCCACTCGCTCGCTCTTAAACTCCTCTTTCATGCACTCTCACTGCCCAGGAGTCTGAGGCATCCTGGGCCCCGTTATTCTGTTATTCCTCCTGCAGCAGCGAGAGTAGTACTCAAATACCCCTTTTCTCCTTGTGTCCCAGGAACCGCAGTTCGTCATCTCTTGGTCTCTCAATACCGGATCCTTCTCTATTGGATCCAGTCTGGCTCCAGGTCTGGAGCAGAAAATATGAACCTGGGCTATTTTCTCATGCAGAATGTAGGGGTGTGGCCAAAGTCTGCAGGGCCAAAGTCTGACAAGCGGACCCAGGAGCTAACCTGCAGGACTCTGGCCAGAGGGAGTGTGCTCCCTCTGGAAGCACAGAGTTGGAAAACTGCGGTAACTGAAATTCCAGGATGTTCAAAACCCGTGTGCGTATAAGTTAGCTAAAGAAAGACTGTGGTCAACATTGGGTCTAGTAGGAACCAACTTACTGTTCTAAACATTTTTGAATCAAAGGAAAAACAACCATTTAGTCTCCATTCCCTATATGAACCATGTATCTAGAACAGCTGGCAGATAAGAGAAGTTCCCTTTAGAAAAACTCCAGCTAATGAATGCAGAGGGGCACCACTTTGCAAGCCTCTAATGATGGAATCAGGTGTGATTGCTGTGCTCAGTGGAATCGAGAGCTGATGGGACACTTTAGGAGGAATGGACCAGCCCGGGGGCCTCAGAGACACTTGTCAATCTCAGGCCCATAGAAAGGAAGGATCAGACAGGAGGTGCCCCGGAGCAATGCCGCGGAAGTTCACAGCCCATCTCTGCAGGGTCCTTGCCAGAAACTCCTTCCCAAGTCCAATCAAACCTCTCGACCTGCAGGAAATCCCAGACTCTTGGAAACATGTCAAATGACACTGCAGGGATGCAAATGGCACCCTGTAAGCCAAACACCTAATTTCTTCAAGTGAAAAGAAAAAACGGTGGCAAGAGGAACTTATAAACTTAACACCTTGAAAGACAGACCCAGCAAATGCAATGTGTGCTCTTATTTGAAACCTGTTTAGAACAAGCCAGAAATAATCAGGGACATTTGAACGGTGACTGGATGTATGGTGAGATGACTCGATGTGTCCTGACTTGATGACATTACGATGTTTTGCTCTTAGGTGTGAGGGAGGTGTGTGGTTACGTCTCATAAGTCTTTATCGTATCCTTAGGGACAAGATAGCAGGATTTGGGGCTTCATCTACATCCCCTCCAAGCTTGAACTATTTTGAAGCAAGCCCCTGGCGTCATCTTTTCTTCTACAAAATAAGAATGTCAAGAATTGGAGCGCACCCACGCCTCTCCATCTTCTCCCAGCTCACTCCAGGCCCGCTGCCGCCTCCCGCCCAGGAGACGGTGGCGTCCTCCTGGCCGGCTCCTGCTGCCCCTCCTGGTTGCCTCTCCACACCCTTGGCAGGTGATCCTGGCACAGCGCAGCCCCGACAGGTCACGTCCTGCTCCAGACCCTCTGTGACTCACAGGTGACAACGGTCACGCCAAACCCTGTACATCGCCCTGTCCCTGTCACAGCTCTGTGCCCCAGCCCCCAGCCTTCCCGGGGCCCCTGCACCCCATGCCCCCCACCACAGTGACTGCAGTGCGGGTCCCTCTGTCTCAGGGCCTCCCCGATGAGCTCCACTGGCTTCCCCAGGGGCAGCTTCTCTCACTTTGGGCCAGGTCCCCCTCGGACTGAGCCCCAGCATCCTGTGCGTCTGCTGAGCCCTTGGCTGAGTAGGCCTCAGTGTGGCTGTGAGATCCAGCTCTCTCGGGCCAGCCGGCGGGCCGCTCGCTGTGGGGCGCCTGCTCATCTCGATCTCTGCAGACACGGCCGCGCTGCCTGTCGTGCAGTCCCCACATGCTTCCTGGGGTGGCGAGGGAACCAAGGGGCGGTGAGCCTCTGGGCCGGCCCCGGTGCTGGGACAGAATGACAGTGATGGCAGTGGGGTGGGTCTGTCGCTTGTGGTGACTGTGGACGTGCAGGGGCGGCGGTGGTGGACGTGGTAGTGATTTGGAGGTGGCAGCGATGGGGCAAGATGGGGGGCAACGTGGAAGTGGGGGTGGAGTAGGCAACATGGGGGTGGGGCAATAGGGCGGTGGCGGCAGGTGGTCGGGAGTGGTGGTGGTGTGGCATGGCCGGGGTGAGAGGTCATGGAGATGCTGGTCGTGATGGCGCCCGCCCTGCTCCACGCGCCCACACAGACTCACACGGGATGGCGCAAGTCGCCGCTGAGCGGTCCCAATGGCGTCGTCCAAGGGACACCCAGGCCCGGGAGCTGCGGGCTCCCTGCCCGGCAGTGATGAGATTTCCTGTTCCTTTGCGCCAGCCTGTGCCATTCGCTGGTGCCCTCTGCTTTTTAGCTGAGCTCAGCTAGGGGTGTTTACTGTGCTGATGCCAGAGGACGCCAGCTGGAGTGGAGGGTAGAGAGCAGAAGCCGAGACAGAGCTGCTCCGGCCCAGGCCCCTGCCCGCTCTCTTTCTCTGGTCTCTGAGTGTCCTGGAACTTTCTCCATCCCTCCTCCCTCCTCCAGCCTCTCGGTCTTCCTGTGCACCTGGGAGCGCTCCATTTCCAGGCCAGCGGACACCTCGGGCGGCTTGACGGCCCTTCACAGACGGCAAACTCCACGTGTCCCGAACTGAACTCTTAACCCCCCTCGGCAGATCTGCCTGTACAGCGACCCGGGGCCTCCCCATCTGATCGGCCACCCCATTTTATTAAACCAGAAACCTAGGGGTCACCCTTGATTCCTTTCTCTCACCCCGACACCCCATCCAGCAGGAGGCTGGTTGGTTCTACCTTCTACACCCCTCTACCAAGGGACCCCACGACTGTCCCTCCGACCCCCATCTCCTCGTCACCTGAGTGCTGCAGCAGCCGCTCCCCGTGCTCCTGGCCTCCACCCCTGCATCCCAACAATCTCCTCCACGTGGCAGCCGGTGATCCTCCAAACCCTGAGTCAGCCCCCTCTGCCCGCACCTCCCAGAGGCTTCAACCACGAGCAAGAACCCAGCCCTCGGGAGGCCGTGTCTCTCTGATCCAGCCCCGCCCACCTCTGCTGTGCTCTCTGCAGGGATGCGCTCCCGCAGCCCCTCACCCCCTTCAGGCCGCGGGTTATGGAGGCTTGGACCAGATGCAGCGTCTGAGAGGAAGGCATTCGGGCTGAGTCCCAGGTGCCCAGGGTGGGGGGTGCAACTCGGTGGCCAAGAGGATCTCTACCCAGAAGAGACAGAGACCAGGGCTCAGCTTTGGGGGGAGATGCCAAAGCCACATTCAGCGTGGGAGTGAGTGACCCTGCGGTGCGCTGGCAGATTCGGTCCGGAGCCCAAGGCAGAAACTCCACTGGAGCAGCGATGCCTGCGCTGGCCAGGACTGCTGAGGGGCCTGAGACCGGCCACCCCAGGGAGAGCCCCTGGATGGGGCAGCACCAGCACCCCAGAATCAGCACGGCCCTGCTGGCAGAAGCCCTAGCCCGCGGCAGCAAAATCAGAACAAACCTGAAGAGACGGCACCGCTGAGTGGCTCGCAGAAGCAGGGGGCTCTGCGGCCTGTGATTCGCAAGCCTTTCCCAGCCAGCCACTGGCAGGACATCGATAAGCCTAATTAATAATTAACTTTTTAATTAAATATCAATTTAAAACAAGTATGGGAATCAGTCTCTTGCAATTAGCGCCCTTGCCGCCCTCCGTCCTAAATGGACTGTGTACAAGTCCCACCTCTGGGGCCCTGGGGGCGGAGGGCCCCCAGTAATTCAGAGGAGGGTGAGGTGATCCCCCAGAGGGGGCAGGACCCACACCCAGCCACAGAGGCCTTTGGGATGGCACCCTGTCTCCCTCAGTGAGGAGGGGGAGGTCCTCTGCCAGAAGCCCCAGCCGCCGCCTCTGGGCTCTGGCCTGTGCCTGCCGGTCGGGGCAGAGCAGAAACTGTCCCCAGGGAACTGGCAACTGGAATGAGGGTGGAAGAGCCTCGGTAATCTGCCAGTGGAGACACTGATCCTGCCATCCCGAAGGAAAGGGAGGCAGGGTGGGAGCGCCGGCCGGCAGGCTCTGGCTTTGATGGGGAAGGGCTGTGAGGGTGCTCCCGGGTGCTGGCAGTGTGAGATGGGGCGGAAAGTGGGGGTGGCAAGGTTGGGGGCAGTGGAGGCTGGCCCGAGCGTCTGGAGGAGAAGATGGCTTACACATACCCTGCTGCCACCCCAGAACCCCAGGACCCCAGGGGTTTCCTGATCGGCTGCTTGGGTGACCGCAGGCGTAACCACGGCGCCTGGGGGCTCAAGTGGCTGGCGGTGCCAGGTTCCTGCTTTGGGGGCGTGACAGCGAGTGTGGTTGGCGGCAGGCACTGTCTGGGTCCCATGCCTCCCAGGCCCGTGGAGGAGCGGCTCCCTCCATTGGCCAAGCCCCGCCCCACCAACACCCACAACACGAGCGGTGAGTGCAGTGCGAGCTGCCTGGGCTCGAGGTCCCGTGCAAACTTGGGTGGACCCCAGGCCCCTCTGAGATGCCAGTGGAGCCTGTGATCAAATCTTTCCTTAAAACAAAACCAAATCGCCCAGAGGATGCCCCTTTCTTTCTGTCCATATCCTGGGACACGCCCGGGCTGGCTCTGAGCTGGGTCCAGACCATTCACAGGGCCCAGGGGAAGGGGAGAGGAACCCCTGGGATGGATGGGGCGTCATGGGGTTCTGGGGCAAGCCCCGCCTCCCACGTGCAGCTTCCTCGCCTCTTCTCCCGGGTCCTGACCCCAGACCAAATCCACCCTTCCTGCCCATCCTTTCAGGGGATGGGCATTGGTATCAGGTCCTACCCCAGGGCCCAGTCATTCAAATGTCCCTCACCAGCAAGAGTTACTAGAGTAAGTGACCCTGAGCTGGCCTCTTAGCAGTCCCTCTGTCCCCAACCTTGAGGGGAGAGCATAAGAGCACCTCTTCTTTTTGTAGGTTCTGTGGTGGGTTGAAAATTAGACCCCAAACATGTTGGTGTCGTAAGCCCTAAAGCCTGTGTGTTACCTTAGATGGCAAAAAAGACTTTGCAGATGTGATCAAGTTAAGGACCTTGATTAGGGAAGATCATTCTGTATTATCTGGGCTATCCCAGTGTCAGAGCGAGAGAGGAGTGTCAGAGTAGGAGAGATTGGGAGATGCCACACTGCCACCTCCGAAGACAGAGGATGGGGCCGTGAGCCTGGGGATGCAGGTGCCTTGAGAGGCAGGAAGCAAGTTCTCCCCAGTGCCCCCAGAAGGAAGCCAGCCCTGCCTACACCTGGATTGTAGCCCTGACACCCATGTCAGACTTCTAGAGCTGTGACAGAGTAAATACATGTTGTTTAAAGCCACTAAGTTTGTGGTCCTGTCACAGTGCACTTAGAAATGGTTGCAGACTCCTGCACTGAGAAATCCTAAAGAGGGTGAAGGCCCTGATTGCAAAGGGAAAGATATGAGCAGTGAGGTGAGGGATGGTCAACGGCTAGAGGGATCCCAGAAGGTAGGGACAGGACAGTTCCTCACCCTCTTCCTAGCCCTTGGGACACTGAGGCAGAGAGGGGAGCATGCCCAGAGAGGCACAGGAGCAAGCCCCCACAACACCCATAGGAAGGGCCCACATAATGAGGGGTAGCCCCTCAGGTGGAAAATTAGGGAGCTCTGTTCAGCAGGAGGTGACTTCCTCAAGGTTGGACCCCCGCTTTCTTGCCAGAACCTGGTCTGCAGATCACTTGAGATTGAAAGTGCTTGAACTTGCCCCCCACGCTCCTAGGGGCCTCCCCACACTGTCCACTCCAGTTCTGCAGGCCCAGTAGTGGAAATAGCCCGGCTGAGATGGGGCTGAGGCCTCTGCTCCCACCATACATGCTGAGCCTCGGAGCATCTGTTTCAGGTTGGGGGTGGCGGGGACTGCGTGTCCAGCGTAACCTTCAAGCTGGCCACAGCAACAGTGAGTTCCAGCAACTCTCCTCCCTGCCCCGCAAGGCCTCAGCGTCCCCTTCTGTGAGGTGGGGTCAGAGCTTAGCTTGCCCGAGGTGGAGGATGGCTGCCGTCCAGAATGTACCCTTACGAGGACAGAGCAAGGAGCGTTGCAACACGTGTGGCCCGACATGCCTTCTGGCGAAAGAAGGCAAATACATGCACGCGCAGCCGAGTTTTCCGAAATGCTGGCTGGGATACTTGGTAAGCCGCACCCTAGGGAGCAGACAGTGGGTGTGTTTATGGGGGTGGTTTTTATTTTAGATTTTCCTATACATTTTAAATTTGTTACAATAAGCATGAGCTGCAAAATAAATTCCAAATTTGTCATACAAACTTGTCCAGAGGAATTGCTGGGTACGTGAAAGGGCAGTGGGGTGGGGGGGTGGGGGGGGCGGCGAGGGACCTCCCTTCACGGCATTGGTCCCAAATACTGCTTCTCACCCCTCCCACCCGGGGGGGGTCAGCCTCACGTGCAGGCCATGCTGCCCACCTGGTCCAGGCTTTAAGCAGAAACCCCCAAACAGGGTGATACCGTGACTCTGCCTCCCGAGCGCCTGGGACGGTCAGCCTCAGAGACAGACAGAGCAGGGTGGGGGTCCCCCGGGGCTGGGCAGGAGCTGGTGTCTCACTTCAGGGAGGTGAACAAGTCTGGAGGTGGACGGTGGTGGACGGACGGACGGGACGCTCCCAATGGCTAGCGCGGGTAATTTGAGGCTCGGGCATTTCACTGACACTGAAAATAAATAAGCTGCCCCCAGCACAGAAAGGAGGAGGCGGGAGGGGTAGAGGGTGAGTGTGAGAGCGTTGGTCTTGGTGGGCACCGTGCCCTGCGCTGGGCCTTCCAGGGGGGCCGCAGACTCCCCCAGGGCAAGGTGCAGGTCCCGTGGGTGCTGCAGTCCAACGGCTGGTTTCCCGTGAGCCTCTTTGGGGAGTTTGGGCTTTAGAGAGATAGCGAGTGACTCTAGAGCAATTAGGTATGATGTGACCCTTGGGGAGAAACCAGGCCCCTCATTTTTTCCTGAGGGCTGGAGGAGGGGTGACCGGGTGGGAGGGGCTCCGGTCCCTAGGGGCCCCAGGGGCAGCTTGGTGCTGGGAGCGAGGCCGCAGGGAGGCTGGGGTAGCGGCCAGGCTTCCGGAGCTCCGGGTCGCCCTGCCCAAGTCTAGGGGCGCTGGGGGCAGGAGGGCGTGCGTTGGGGGCATCCAGCACACGGCGGGTATGAGATCTGAAGTCTGAGCTGGCGCCCGGTGAGGGGCATGACGTGCTGTGGCCCTGATGTACCCACCACTGCGCCCTCCGGGCTGCTCCCTGCAGAGAGGTGAGCAGACAGCCCAGCGCAAAGACAGCGCCATATGCAGCCCGCCGCGCGGGGAGGCCGGCGTGGGGCCCTTACAGCTGCACGCTGGGTTGGGGCTGTGGCTGCAGGGGCGCAGCAGGCTTCGCTGGCAGGGAAGTCCCCTGATCAAGGCTGGAGGGCAGGGCCAGCCTCGAGGATCAGGCTGAGGCCTACAGGTGGAGCCAGGGAGGGCAGAAGTGGGGCGCACAGAGCAGGCCCCGGAAGCCGCACCAGCCCCGGCACCCAGCAGTGCTGAGTAGATGTCTGGTGGCCTCAGGGGCTCTCTCTCCAGGTTCCTGTCCCATAAAGTGGGTGGGCTGTCTGGAGGAGGACACCGGATGCACATAGTAGGTGGTCAGCGCCGGCTTCCGTCCCCAAGGCAACACAGCGGCCGACTGGGTGTGGATGTGATTGTCTGAAAGCGGGGGGCTGCCAGGGTTTGGCGGAAGCAGCTGGAGTCCCAGTTCTGAGCTGATTTTGGCCAGGAGGGAACCTGGGACCCTGCTTGGCCAAGAGGGCGCACTGGGGCCGGCTGCCCTAAGGGGCACTGCTGTGGGGGCCTGTGGGGATGGAACCAGGGCAGGAGTCGTGGCCAGGGACACAGCAGGGGCCCTCGCTGCAGCCCCAGAGGTGCGTCCCCACCGCCACTGCTTCCCAGGGCCTGTCCGCCGCTCTCCTGGCTCGGGCCGCCTCAAGCTGCCCCTCTGGCCCCTCTGCGTCTCTGTCCCCTGGAGTCCCTCTGTCCCTGCCCCTTGGGTCTCTGGTCTCGCCTCTGGTCTCTGGGTCTTTGTGTCTCTGCCTGCACCCCCATCTCCCTGCCCAGCCCGCCCCGCCCACAGCAGTCCCCCCACCCACTCTGGTGCCCTTATCTGGGTCCAGCCCCTGCACAATTGCTGGGAGCCCATCCCCATGACAACAGGGCAGATGGCGGCTGCGATTAGCCACTCTCCCTCCCGCCACAGCTCAATCCGTCTTTGAAATTAAATCAGCTGTGATAACATCGACTGGCCAAAGGGAGGGAAGGCTGGCGGAGGCTGCGGGCCCCACCCACCCCTCCCCAGGCAGGGGTGCAGGGGGAGAGAGTGAGGACGGCTGGACCAGCTCCCACTGAAGTCGTGTGACCTTGACTGAGTCTCTAACCCTCTGAGCCTTGGTTTCCCCATCTGTAAAATGGGGACAAATGGCCAGGCCTTTCTTGGTGTCAGCGCTAGTCTCCAGGGAGAGTGTGCAGGCGAAGGGCCTAGTGGGGGCTCCGCAGCACTGAGAACATCACACTCACCCCAGTCCTGCAGAAGCCAGAACCCTGGGCAAGCCCCCCACCACCACCCTGAGCCACTGATCCCAGCCAGACCCCAACCCTCCCAGCACAGGGGGACAGACCCACCAAGGAGCCTGCAGGGTCCAGGGAGGGGTCCTCTCGGACACCATCTTGTCCCGCCAGCGACAGGGAGGCCACTCTTGTCCCTCCAGGCAGCCAGGGGCCCTGGCAGGTGAGGGACCCAGGAGCAGTGGGTAGAGCAGGGAACCTTCTCCGTGAGAGGCCCCCCTGAGACTGGCAGAGGTGGGCATCCAGGCAGCGGGGTCGGAAGACCTGAGGCTGGAGAAGGTGGGGAGGCCGCCGCAGCACAGTGTGGGGGAGCTTGGGGGGCGAGCAAAGACTGAAGGGGGCCGGGGAGGGAGGGCCGTGTGGAGATCTGGAAGGATGG
>PVIJ01022938.1:0-15152 GCA_004024925.1 Scalopus aquaticus
TATGGCGATTCCTCAAACTGCTAAACATGGAGCTTCCATACGACCCAGCAATCCCACTTTTGGGAATTTACCCAAAGGACACAAAAACACTAATCCGAAAGGATACATGCACCCGTATGTTCATTGTGGCACTGTTCACAATAGCAAAGGTATGGAAGCAACCCAGATGTCCAAAAATAGATGATTGGATCAAGAAGATTTGCTACATATACACAATGGAATACTATTCATCATGGAAAGAAGATAAACACATGCAATTTACAGCGACATGGATGGAATTAGGGGGGATCATACTCAGTGAAATAAGCCAGAAAGAAAGAGAAAAATATCGTATGATTTCACTTATAACAGGACTATAAAGAAACCAAATAGGAGAGAGACACTCAGAGGATAAAGGCACAAAATGGAATAGAAAAGAACACAAGGGACCATGGAGATGGATCATGGGTGAATTGGTGGTGGGCTACCCAAGGGGAATACAAAATGTAAAAGACATAAAAAACAATAAAAATATATTAAAATAAATATTTAAGTTTTGAACTGGTAATGAATATGTGAATTACTGCACAATGCTGACACACAAAAAATACCTGCAGAAAGATTGAATTGAGGATAAGACAGACATTTACCTATTAAACCACAAAGGCAATTCTACTTAGGACACTATTGTAGTAACTTCCTTAAGACCTGGTGACATCATTCAGAGCTAACAGACAAAGCTGCACAGTCTCAACAGTTAGGCCTTTAGAAATCAGACATGTTAAAAATATGCTATCTTGTCAGTGTCTTCACACTTACACCAGCAATAATAGCATAGCTACAATCCATGGGATATTACATTAGTCTCCCACTGATGGACATTTAGGCTGTTTCCAATATTTTGCTACCTCAAAATATGCTTTAATTTATTTAATACAGTATGGGTGAGCTTGATTTCATACAAAGGGGAGTGCATCTGTAGAATTTAAAAAAACTTTAAAATGAAATTGTACTAATATTTCAGAGACATGATTCCTCTCACTCTTAGAAGAACCCCACAAAGAGGACTCAGATTAGGAAATAAATTGAATTGATTTTCACGGAGCCCAAATCCCATCACCAATGGTCAGTCTCTCAGTGGTGGATCTGGATCCTGTAACATGAAGATAGACCCTCATGGACCCCAATGAAATCAATGTTCCTCCCTGTTAGCCCTGTCAGACTCCATGTGACCCTGTACTGAAGAGCGGCTGAGCATAGAGCTAGTTTACTGAACCCCCTGGCAGCTCGTTTACCAAGGGATTACTTTATTAACAAAAAGGTCTATTTGTTTAATTTGGCAGACATTCCCTCACAGATGGTATAAAGAGAGATTTATCTTCTTAATTATAACACAGATGGGAGCATATAGCCAAGCTCCAGAACTCAAAAAATTTCAAGTAGCTCCAAGACTGAATGACCAAATAGACATTAGCTTTTGTATTTCAGGCATCCTGTCTCAGGCACTCACAGTGTGTATTTTAACCTTTTTGAGGGGGGGCTTGAAATGTCTCAAGAACATTAAAGATGTGGGTTTTCTTTGTCTAACAATTATGTAATAGAATTTGTTCTAAAAATGGTCAGAAACAGAAGATTTATGAGTGTTCATGAGTTTATAACAATTTTAAAAATGGAAATAACCCAAGTGTCCAACAAAAGGAGTACACTTAAGTAATTTAGCATATGTCCATATGGGGAAAAATATATACAACCATCAAAATGGTGTTTTCAATGAATACCTAACATCAAAGGGAAATCCTCATAATCAAGGACAAAGGAAAATGAAGAATAGAGAACGGATGTGCAGTACAACCTCAGTCATGTCATCTGTATTAATATACATGAACAGAGAAAAAACCTAAAGGCTGTATGTAACCCAGGACTGCTGATAGTCTTTGAGTAGACTAGTATGTATAACTTTACTTTCACCTTCCTATATTTTTTGATTTTCATGTTTACATATTATATTTATTACATATAATATAGTTAAGTCCAGAAAAAGATGACAAATAGTACTTTTTAAAGGATTCTTTAAGTTGACTGTTGATGTTGATAGCTATGGGCCTTCTCTAGTTACAGACACGCCCATTAGACATATGTTATTTCTCTCTTGACCTTTGCAGTCTGACCAATTCACTGGTTTGGGGGATCACCACTCATTGTAGAAGAGAGGGAATGTGAGAGTGTAATTCAAAGTCATCTTTTTGTAGGATATAAACAGATTGCCACACATTTGTTTGGAGAAGATTTGAAACACTGGCTAAAGTTACTTGGAGACCTCCATTATCTACATAGTCTCCAATGCAGAAATTATTCCATTACTGTAGACAAACAAATCTTGGTCTGAGAGAAGAAGAACTTCTAAGCTAAGAATTTCCATGAAGTCACTAAATGGCAACACTCCTGTGATGTCTGCCTCCTACTACGTCAATACCCTCGTCTGCCTCGTCTACCAATTTTCTCACTCCTGATGCTTATAACTGGAAAATCCTTAACCAACCAAGTATTCATTGAGTCGTCCATTCCTCTAGCCAAGGTCCTATCTAACTCTCAAGACACTGAAAGCAAAACACAAAATCTGTGTGGCAATATTCTGGTTATACACTTAGAGAAACTAATTCCAGTTCAGTTCAGTTTGACCTTAGGATACTAATTTTTTCTCTCTTCCTTGCTTATAAAAGAATCTGTTTTATGTTATTTAAATTTGCTACTTAAAGTCTTGCTTTCTTTTGCCAGAATATCTTATCTCATAGGTCCTTTTTTACTTACTTTCCTGCCAAATTCTATTACTCAAACTCCACTCTTAGTTTTCCTTCAGGAATTAAGATGACCTCTATTTTCTTTCCTTAAGCAAAAAAAAGTAGGATGGTAAAAACTCATAAAAGATGCAATCTGGGACATGGAGATTTGGTATAGAACCAAATCCAGTGGCAATCTACTTAAATCCAAGTGTACCACTGTCAAGTACCTATTTCTCTGCAATTCTGAACCCTAGCACTGTATTTTACTCTATACGATTTATGATCATTTGGTAAGGCATTTATAAAATTGAAGCTTAAAGCTGAATTCAGTTCAGCAGCTGAAGTTTTTCTTCCTCTTGTAGTCAGTGCTCATATTCCACTTGTTCCTACATCTATTAATAAACCATCCAATAAATATTTCTGAGGACTGTTCCTTTCATCTTTCATTCATGTTTACGTAGAAATCATTATTGGTGAAAATATTCCTGTCTCAGTTCTATTTCATTTACTACAAAGGCAGTACAAAGCATTTCAGACTCCTATAAACACCTACAGGGGATGAATTTTTGAAGTGATATGACTTTTCAACATTCTTGACATCAAACCACATAGCCGTGCCATCTGCTTTACCTTCCTGTAATTAAGCTCCTTGTCAATAACTGAAGTGAGATCTTGGAAAAATTTAGCACCATATTTATGGTCAAACACATGCAGCTCTTTCCCACCCTCAAAATGCTCCAGTACTTGGACATCATAACAAACTTCTAACCCCTTGATCACTCAATGGAACACGCTGACTCCATTATAAATTCGTGGTTTCTAAAGTCAGCTGAGCCCTCATTGAGACCACAGTACTTTTCCATTCCCAGCAGCAACTCATCCAAACTCCTACTCTCTCTTCATGCTTCCTGTGCAACATTCTAACTACTTATGTACAGGTATCTTTCCCTGCTGCTGTGTAGAGAAACTGAGGTCCTCAAGAATGACACAGTCAACACTCCATTCCTCACGTACACACTCCATGTTCACCTTCTTTATCCCGGACTGAGGACATATGTAGTCTCTATTGTCAAGATCATCTCTTTCTATCTTCTAAGACTTCGTTTCATCCTTTTCCCTTTCTCTTTATCTTTTTCTCACTAGACTTCTTGTCCCATAAACAAGATAAACCTCACAGAAAAAGTCCCCCAGGGACTGTGTCTTTCCCTCAGGTTAATACCCATTCTCTGCCCTTCCTTCTCAGCAATCATGCCCATAAGTGTTGTCCACAATCACAGTCTTTATTTCCCTGCTCCTATTTGATACCCTTGACAACTTGACTTCAAGAATTCTTAAAGTCAACTATTATCCCCTCCTTGCTAATCCAAGGACACATTTCAGTTCTTTCAGCAGGCTCATTCTCTGCCTGCATTTGACATAGTACATTACTTGTTCTTCCTTGGGATAGCTTCCTTTCCGCTGATGCTATAATGCTCTACTTTCCAATATTTCTCTCCCCCCTTTTCTCAGTATTCTTTTTTAATTCCTCTTTCTCCCCTATTTCTCAAATGACAGCTTCTCCAACCATACCCTATGGCTGATTACTATTCTCAGTCCAATCTTTGTAGGCAATGCCATTCATTCTTGTGGTTTTAATTTTGGCTTACACACTGATGATTCTTGAATGTCCAGAACAACTTACAGGATATCCTTATGCGACAGAATGCCCAGAGAATGGCTACTGTTAAGGATAGTGTTGAACAATTCTTCCTTTCATTGGTGCTTGATCCAAAACCATGATTTATACTGTCTCCAAAATGAATGCCTCTGCCTAAGTATAAGCATGCAAACAAAAATAAATATAGATTTAAATCTGTTCCACTGCAACACTAATGCAAACCATATCACCTAAGAAAAAGAGGACTAAATGGAACAAAACCAAGGCTTAAATTTCAGATTAAACGGCTCCTGTTGAAACTGTAGAATCTCTACAGCAATTAAGTAAAGGTGAGGCCACATGTTTTGAGATCATTTACTGAAACTCTTTGGGAGATAAAGTTTGTTAGAGTTATAAACTGAATGCCTCAAGTAAGAGTCTGACTTTAGAACTATTGTGTAAAGCACTGAACAGTCAGGGGTAGCTTTCTGCCCTACTTTGTCATAGGTTTTATAGACACAGCTCCTGCAGGTGAGCTCGCATTGAGTTCTCTTGGGGTGGCTGGGTGAGTCTCGTTTAGTCAGAGCTGAAACAGGCTTACTATTTTTCCAGTCTTCAAGCTGATACAGCACATCTAATGTTTTCTGAGGGTCACAGAGTGTAGAGTCAAGGCTATTGCTGTGTATTACTTAGACACATGCTGACCCTCACACCTAACTTCCCCACGAGGACCTGCCACCTTGCCACGTCCTGCAAACCTGCAGGTGGTCAAAGCCCTGGGGCTCTCGCTGTGCTCTGTCATGATCCTGTAAAGATTGTCTTTCAGTCTTCTCTTCCTCACTGAAAGGAAATTCAGTCACAATAGCTAGAGAAATGCTAAATAGATTAAGGAGGGACTTCTAGGCATAAACCTTTTCCTGATGATAACGGGAACAACTGTTCTCATCAACACATTCTTTTTCAACAGCAACATTTTTTTTTTTTAAATTGAGGTAATGTAGGTTTACAACACTGTATGATTTAGGGGCTAGCATCACACCTCCTCAGATGCATGGCAGCACATCACCCCCACCACCAAAGCACCCCCAGTCCTTTACCCTAAACACTGGGCCCAGCACATTTTCTCCTCCCTTCCCTCCCCCTCTAGTAGCCTCAAATCTGCAGTCACATTTCTAGGGTTTGTTTTGGTTTAGTTTTGTCAGTTCCTTTGTTTTGTTTCTCTGTAATTCACATATGAGTGAAATCATCTAGTATTTTTCTTTCTCCTTGTGATTTATTTCACTTAGCACAAAACCCTCCAGTTCCATCCATGTCCTCATACAGCCAGAACTGGGAATCTGCTTGTAGTGACTTTTTGGGGTCCTTCTATGCCATTACTTCTGAGACTGTCCTCGGTGTTGAATATGGCTCTAGACTTTTCTGTCTTGATATCCCACCTCTGGTAATCTGGGTATGTACAAAATAAGAATTACTGTACTTGGCAAGTACAATTACCAGAGTTAAGATGTTCAACTGGAGTAAAAATTAAAGTCTTAGATTTTAGCTGCAGCATCTTATTTTATAATTTGTCACTGAGGGCAGACCATCTATTCTTTTCTTCTTGTTTCCAGGGAGAGGGAACTCCATATAAGAAATGCTCCTGGGGGACCTCCCTGGTGGTGCAGCGGTTGAGCGCTGCGCTGTGGAGCTGTCGGCAGCGGCGACGCGAGTTCGACGCCCGGCCAGGGAGAATCCCACATGGCGCGGCAGACCTCTCCTGCCTTGCCCGCTGCTCCCCTCAGCAGTGTATTTCTGATCTGCCTGTTCTGCTACCCTCTCTGTCTCTGGTGAACCCTCTCGCCGCCCCACGCCTCTGGCCTGTACCCCAGCTTGTATGTATAAATAAAAAATAAATCTTTAAAAAAAAAAAAAAGAAATGCTCCTGGGCACTTTTTCTGACCCCCCTGCTCATGAGTTATCTGAGTGCTGAGTACAGGCCAGGAGACCTGGCATTTTCAGGCAGGCCCCTTCCTCAGGGTGCCGGCATGGGCAGGTTTCTGTCCTAAGTCATCCAGGCATTTCAGAGGCGCAGCTCTCCCGGCGGAAGCCTGCACTGTGAGTCCTCCTTGAGGCTGGTGGGTAAGTCCAGCTTACCCGGGGCTGAAGCAGTAGCGAGTACCCTTGCCAGAGCCGAGGCATGGGCTTCCCCTCGCTCTTATCAGAAAGCAGGCAAGCAGTGAGCTCTTTAGCTGACTCCTGCGCCTCTCAGGTGGGGTAATAAATGACACAGCATGATAAATCATGAGGAGCAAAACCAACGATTAAATAAGGTGTATGCTTGCTTTGGTTTCAGACACTTGCATAATCCATTTTCTCTAGTCCCCACATGGTTAATTTCTTTTTTTAATAGACTATTAAGCATAGAAAGTTGTTTTTGAAAACTACTTAGAAGAGTTCACTGTTGCACTGTGTATATTTTCATTATAACCCTATCTGAAAATTCAACAAGATGAAAAACTTGGAAACACAAATAGACAAAAAGAGAAGAAAAATTTAGTGAAGTTGCCAATGTGCAAAGAAAAGCAGTGCAACCTGAAGAGAGGGGTAAATAACATGTCTCAAAGACCTAGAACTTGGGAATGTGTATCCTTGCAATCAACTGCAAAGTCAAGTAACCTCTTTCTACCACGCTTCACTATTCATAGGAAATGTCAACACCTAGACTTGTAGCCTGGTTCCATTTTATGACAAAGAACCCAATTTACATTTGATTATATCCTACAACATCCATGGACATTTTATAGTTTTGGCCTATTTTAGCAGCATCATATTTTTCTTATTCAGTATTTCTGAAAGGAAGCCAGAAGAAATAATCCATTTTAGAGTGTTTTTCTAGCATTGGAGTTTGAAGAAATTTAGATGCAAAAATAAGTAGAACATTATGTCATCACAGTTTTGGATACACAAAGACAGTGTTCATATGAGGCAAATTCCTGGACTCCCCATTCTGAGAGACTGTGAAATTCTTCTTGTCCTGTAATTCTGGTGTTTCAAATTGTGTGTAACATTAGCAGACACATAGCTGGGTTATGATCATCTTTTTTAAAAGAATATTTTCAATCACATAATCTTTTGTGAAGTGATGAGAGCTTCCTTTGTGGTGAGTTTATAATTTTACTATCACTTCTACCAGTAAGTACTGGATCTGTTGACCATGTTATTATCATTGTTATTCGCAAATGCCACTTCATTGTCTATGTTAAGTGAATGTCAAGCTGCATATCTTAAAGACATTACCTATAAAGTAAAACAAACTTGAAATTATTTGTGATGCCACTTAATTATGCTTTTTAAAGGAATAATTATATATTACTACTCCACAGGTGTAGAAATACATCTAAAGGTAAATAGAGAGAGGCAGTGAGGTCCTAATCATGTCTTTACCACTCACAGGTGACACTGGGTGAGCTATAAATGACCTCTGTAAGTCTCAGGTTCCTTATGTGTAAAGTGTGACAAAACTGACCTACCCAATTTCCTGACAAATAAGTGGGTTAGTTCAGCACAGCACTTAATTCAGTACCCAGCACTGACTCAAAGTTAAGAGCACGGTCTCTGGAATTTACTTCTCCCTTCTCACTATAAATTATAAGTACTGTTTCTGCTACTGTTGAGCTTGTTGTGATTATAATTAAATAAATACTTCACTTACTTGGCCGGGAGCAAATCAAAAGCATATCTATCATGTTTATAAAGCCAACACTAACACTGAACATTTGAAACATACCAGGCACTGTTTTTAGACTTTAAGTATATTAACTCTTTAATCCTGAAGAACTTTCATTTTAGTGTTATCCCATTTATAGCATAGTATATGAGAAAACCAGAGCCCACAGAGGTTAAGTAACTTTGGCATGCACACAAGTAAGTGATAAAGTTAGGGTCCAAACCCAGACAGGTCACACCCTTTGCCTCAGGGCTCCCCTCTGCCTCCCTGTGCATACCCATCAGTTGTGTTTTGTGCCATGACCATTTGGTAGAGCCCTTGGTACTTTCCTGAACTGGTTAAAAGAATAGGGGTATGAACAGATTCTGAGTAGGGAGACCCAGGCTACCCACTCTTCCCCACCCTCCCCAATTCTATATTGAAGTAAAATTGGTTTACATTGTCGTATCTACTTTGGGTGCTATAGGTCTAAACCTCTACTAATCCATGTTTTTACCCCATGCCTACCACAGTGCCCTAATAAACTTCTACCACATTCCACTTGGCTCACTCCTATTCCACCGCACTCCCCTTCTGGCTGTCTCGGTTTTACAGTCAGATGTCAAGGGGTGGTTATTGGTTTGGCTTTGAGTGGCTCTTTGTTTCTCTGCATTCCATATATAAGTTAAGTGAGATCATCCAGCTTTTGTCTGTCTTTCTGACTTATTTCACTTAGTATAATCCCCTCCAGTTCCATCCATGTGATCATAAATATTTGTTATTTTTTAATAGCTGAGTAGTATTCCATCGTGTATTTCTACATTTTTCTGATCCACTCTTCTGTCCTTGGGCAGTTAGGCTGTTCCCATAACTTAACTACTAAAAATAGGGTTGCACTGAATACTGGATTACATATATCTTTTTGAACTAGTGTTTTTGTATTTTTTGGGTAGTATTTTGGAGTGGACCTGCTGGGTCATACGGGAGGTCTATTTTTAATATTTTGAGAAACTTCTACACTGTTTTCCATGAGGACTAGAGCAATCTACACTTCCACCAACAGTGTCTGAGGATTCTTTTTTCCTCACTTCTAAGCCAGCACTTGTTGTTTCTGGTCTTTCTGATGTGGACCATTCTCACAGGTGTAAGATGGCATCTCATCGTGGTTTTGATTTGCATTTCCATAACAATAAGAGATGATGTGAATTTTTTTACATTTCTGTTGACCATTTCTATGTCTTTTTGGAGAAGTATGTGTTAGATCCTCTGTCCATATATTTTTTTTTTTGGCTGGACTAATGGTTCTCTTTTTGTTGATTTGCATGAGTTCTTTATGTATTTTAGGTATCAACTAAAAAGGCACACTTTGGGTCACTTAAAAGAGCATTATTCATTGGTGTCAAAGAATTATAGAAATGGCAATGATTGAGTCCTCACCAGGGAGCTGTCCAGCCTGAGAAGCTGGAAACTCTTCTGTGATGAGGATTGATTTCTGTTGCACTTCAACCCATTTTTGTAGACTGTATATTTGATAAAAGAGTCTTTCTTACATTGTGGTTACACAGTGTTGCCAACAATTTCTCCCAACTGATTCTCATCCCTCACGAAACTGCCTACATCACACTCAGGCTCTTTTTCACCCTGCTGTCCTTCCACATTTTGTTATTTCCTCATGTTACCCTCAGTCTCTTCCCCACAGTCAAAGCCTCACACATGAATCCATCGCTATGACAGGAACCAAGTGTTCTTTTCATCTGGCATCCCCGCATTAATGGGGTTAAGAGTTAGTGACTAAGGGGGCCTCCCTGGTAGCACAAGCAGTTAAGTTTCAGCACCATGAAGCTGTCCGCAGCCACTGCAGCATGACTTCAATCCTGTCCAGGGAGCTCCCCACATGGCACAGCAGACCTCTCCTGTCTCGCCCGCGGCTCCCCTCAGCAGTGTATTTCAGATGATCAGCCTGTTCTGCTCCAACACTGTCTCTGGTGAATCCACTCACCATCCCCTCCTTTCCTCTGGCCTACACCCAGCTCTTGTATGCATAAAAAAATAAATAAATAAATAAAGAGTTAGTGGCTAAGAGTTCAGGATGAAGTGACATGACATCGAATGAACCCTGACTCTGTGTGGCTGCCTTTGTGATCTTGGACAAATTTTCTTACCTGTGAAGGAGGAAAAATATATTTATACCATAAGTTAACAGTGAGGATGAAATAAGAAACTCCCAAGAACTTAGCGCCATGTTTGGTGCATTGTGCATGTCTCCAAATATTAGCTGCTTGTACTTGTCACCACCATCTTGGATGCTGTGAACATGTAGGGCACAGACCAGAAAGCAGCACTGGCTCTGGACCAGAGTCAGCATAGAGTCAGAAAAGAAGGGGCTGGAATGACACTTTGAATCCTAAGCGCTACCACTCACATCATAACTTCAGCTCCAGGGACCACAGCCCAAACTCTTGCTTCCCCCCTTTCTCAACATTATTTTTCTGGGATTTGGAGATCTTAACTGTTACCCACCCCAAGTTGGTTACAGATACATGGACCTTGAAAAAATTGTGAAATTCTTTCTAGTGAAAGATAAAAACATTTAGTGATATGCCTTACCATGAGACAAAGGAAATTGTGAAAGCCATAAAACTCTGTTGGGAACAATGCAAACAGACACCAAAAGGGGTACCACCTTGAAAAAAAATGCAGGACCAGCTAAATCATTCCTGGGAGTTTAGTTACATTTAATCTTGCTTCCTAGGATGCCAGCTCATGACAGAGAGCAATCAAACCACGGTGCATAAACTGAGGAAATCCTCGCTCTGACGGCCGATCCTCACTTAAACAGCATGGTGACAACTCAGAAACAAAATCACTGCAATTTTTATTCTGCAAATTGGCAGAAGTTTATAGCACAAACAATAGAGCACTGTTAAATCACTTCCACAATTTACCCAAGAAAGAAATTAGCAACATCCTTACTCATATGTTACTCTCATTTGTTTTTAATAGGAATATTTACCCTCCAAGGAATCGAGATTACCTATGGACTCAATGGCTTCCAATGAATAAAGACACCAGTCACACTAACTCTACTGAAGTCACTGTGAAGGAGCAGGAGTAGAATTTGTTAATTTCATTGAGGACAAAGCAGGGATCATCTCTCTCTTTTTATTCTCCCACAGAACCTTATACTGTCCCTTAACTATACTACGTACTCAATAAATATTTTCTGTATAAATGGTCCTGAATTGCAAAAAGCATGACTTTATATTTATTATAATGATGTGGAGCAATACGTTGGTGCAGGAAACAGGAGTCCTTCACCTGAGAGGCCTCAGGTGAAGATGGCCTTCACCTGAGGTCAAGTCCAGTTCTGCCAGCTGAGCAAATAGGTGAGAAGTATGGGGAGTCAGTCACCCAAGTTCTAATTTGAGGTCTACCATCTAGTGGGAAGTTACCTTACTGCGCTGTTTTACTCATCAATGAATGGGGGATAATATTATCTTTATCTCTTAGGCTTGATATGAGCAATCACTGAAATAATATATAAAGTTCTTCAGGAGATCATATGGCCTATCTGCGTACCCAATATAACGTTAGCTACTGTCTTATCATTTGTTAGTTAATGGGCCTCGGAAAGTCACTTACCAACTCTGCTCCATCCTTTCCTTCTGCGTAAAACAAAGAGCATCAACACTGTTCACGAAGTTCTCTGGCTCTAGGAGAATGAAAGAATTGCTAAAGAGTCCAGCATTCCTGCCCTACAGGGAATGGACAGGAAGTTCACATGGAAGAGATCCTAATTATTGGTATGAGAATGAGGAAGCAGACACCAAAAAATAATGGTCTGCTTTCATTTCTCATGTTGATATGGCAGGATTTGAATGAAATATTTGATGACACCTGACTAGCCTGAAGAAAGCTGTTGATTATTAAATTATTAAATATGACTTGGAGGTCTGTGGTTTAGAGCGAGGGAAACTGGAGCACTCCTGTGCAAGGCATTCACAAGAAAAGTTGAAGCATTTCTGGGGGATGGCAGAGAGGGAGGTGCTGTTCTTGAAAACATAGCTGCTTTTCAAGTCATTGGTATACTGAGTTTCCCCAGAGTTTCTCAGTAAATTATACTGATTCAGGAAAATGGAGAAAAGAAATTAGCTCATCTGGGGGCCTCTATATGTGAATATTTCTGCCCCTTTGTATAGGGAAAATATTAAAAAATAACCTTCAAATATCTAGGCTGGCTACTTGAATTTGGGGAATTCCCCCTTCACTGTGTAAGCTGTATAAGACCAGAATGGACTATGCTCCAGAGAGGGGAATTACACACACATAAACGAAATCAAGATACTGAGTGCTACCGTGTACCCACACATGTTGACCCCTTCAGGCAGGTCATCTCTTACCCTTACAGCCATCCACTGACTCTATTACTGCTATGTTCCTCAGATCGAAGACACTGTGAACTGACAATGCATGTGACATGCACATTGTCACAGCTGATGACACTGACATTTAACCCCAGGTCTATTTGGCTCACGGCTCACACATTAGCTTTCCACCACTAATGGTAGATGAACCTTTGCAATGTAAGTGTGCTGTGGGAAATTCACAAAACCTTAGCCAGTATACTGTTTGGAGAGTAAAAATATCCATCTTGTGCTGCTAAATTCAATCGCGTTAAGGATGCAGTAAAGCCTTCATAATACTCTGCCAGTGTAACATCATCACTCATGTTATTTTGAAGATCTTTTCTATCAAATGCCTTTCTGTTCTGGCAAAAGGGCAAGCAAGAAAACCCCCCAACGGTGCAGAGAAAGTAATATTTTATTCCTGGTCCAAATATTCAAGTATCTATCTAGTAAGAAGGTAATTCTCTCATATCCTTAACTCCACAGAAGAGAATAGCACTTATTTCCAGACTCGAGGCTGAACTTCTCCACTTTAAATATTTACACACCAATAATGATGGCCACAGTGAATGAAATAAGTGGTCGTCTAGATACCAGAAGTAACAATCTTAAATCTTCCTACAGATTTTTCTATTTGATCAACAGACTTTAATTTATTTAAAGTATAAATTAATTTTTCTTAGAACAAGTAGAGTCTCTAATTTTTATGATAGGTTACAATAGTTTTTTTTTTTTAAGCACTTGACCAAAACTGTTATCCTATTAACATACATCTTGACATTTCTTCGTTTCCTTTCACGTCTAGATCGAAACTTTGCTAACTGACATTCTCATCAACTTCTTTGAATGTTATCGGGACACGGGAAAGTTAAGATACAACTCAAATCCTGATTCACCCTAACCACATTAAACAGGAGAAAACCCTTACATGCTTTCACTTGGCCCATGAGATGATAACAAAAAATTTTAAAGGGAAGTAAAGAGTTTGTGGGCAGTTGTGACTAGAAAGTGAGGAAGTGGTCTACTAACCACTAAGCAGAGTGGAGGGGAGGGGAGGCTGTGGGCACCTTCTGCAATGAAGTGAGACTGGACTCTGACTCACTCGCACCCCAGGCCCAGCCCTACCTGGAAAAGATCACTCTGGTGGCTTCTCATTGCTTCTCAGAAGCTCCCAAAAGAAGGAAAACCCACAAGCAGTAATGACACTCCCTATAAAAGCAGTGAGACGTGCAGAAAATGTTTTATATCAGAATTGTCTCCAGACAGAAGGCTTTTTCAAGGCCTTCAGGGAGATTTCTGAGGATTCTTAAATACCATTTCAAGCAAATGTTTATTGAAGCGCATGCTCTTGTGACATCCTTCTATTTCCTCACTGTATAATTAGGAGGCAGAAAGAATGAGGGGTATTTTTCCCATCCTACTATACACCTCTAGTCTCCTGCTGCTCAAATTCCAACAGGAGTTTAGATATCCAACATCAGTGGAAATCTTGAAGAGTGTCAATTTTTTAAAGATATTTATCCCATCTTTTGATAATCAAGAATATGAATTTAAGCTTAAGAGAACTTTAGAGAATTTTATAGAGAATTTTTATCCTGCCAAACAGGATAAAGCCCCCAAACTTTCCCTTGAAAACCATAAACAAGACCTGAAAGCCCCATATTTATTTACTGCCTTCTTCACAAAACCACACACACAAGTGTAGCAACTATACATCCTAATTAGTTTATTTGTATTCTGCTCAGGCATTGCCATGCTTGACGAACTTTAAAATTTTCATCAGCATTTGAACTGGACAGCCACATGCAAAAAAATGAAGCTAGACTACTACCTCACACCCTGCACAAAAGTCAACTCAAAATGGATAAAAGACCTGGATGTAAGACCTGAAACCATAAAATGTATAGAAGAAAATATAGGCAAAACTCTACACAACATACATCTCAGCAAAATCTTGAAAGACACATCCCTCAAAGCGAAGGAAGTAAAAGACAAGATAAACAGATGGGATTACATCAAAATAAAAAGCTTCTGTACAGCAAAAGAGACATTAACCAAAACTAACAGACACCCTACCAACTGGGAAAAGATCTTTGCACACAATACATCTGATAAAGGACTAATAACAAAAATTTACAAGGAACTCACACAACTCAACAACAACAAAGCCAATCACCCAGTCAAAAAATGGGCAGAAGAGCTCCCAAGGCACTTCTCCAAAGAAGAAAAGCAAATGGCCAACAGATACATGAAAAAATGCTCAACATCACTTATAATCAAGGAAATGCAAATCAAAACCACTATGAGATACCACCTCACACCTGTGAGGATGGCACGCATTAAAAATACAGGCAACAACAAATGCTGGAAAGGATGTGGAGAAAAAGGAACTTTTCTACACTGCTGGTGGGAATGTGAACTGGTCCAACCACTATGGAAAGCTGTATGGCGATTCCTCAAATTGCTCAACATGGAGCTTCCATACGACCCAGCAATACCACTTTTGGGAATTTACCCAAAGGACACAAAAACACTAATCCGAAAGGATACATGCACCCATATGTTCATTGCGGCACTGTTCACAATAGCAAAGGTATGGAAGCAACCCAGATGTCCAAAAATAGATGATTGGATCAAGAAGATGTGGTACATATACACAATGGAAT
>PVIJ01022939.1:0-15154 GCA_004024925.1 Scalopus aquaticus
GGGGGGAGGAAGGAGCCTGAGGGAGGGAAGGGAAAGGGCACAAAATGGAATAGAAAAGAACACAAGGGACCATGGAGATGGATCACGGGTGAATTGGTGGTGGGCTACCCAAGGGGAATGCAAAATGTAAAAGACATAAATAACAATAAAAATATATATTAAAAAAAATTTATGTGTATTAGGGATAGAGTTGGGAGTCTCAGATGGTTGATTTGGAACTGAGACCAGAAACTGTGAGGTGTGAAAACTGCAAGTAAAAGTGAATATGAGTTGATATAAGACACAAAATCACATAAAATCCTACAGTGAGGTGCAACAAAACATTTGAAGCCTCAAGTCTCTCTGGAAATCCAACTAAGAAACTGCCAGTTGAAAGTTCCAGGACAGCAAAGCCAAGCTCTAAGGGATACTGCCTTACTTTATAACCTGAGAGCCTAGGTGCAAGTGGATGGGATATGGGCTGAAATTTAAAATGGTTTAGGACAGTGTTTCTCAGAACACTGTCACCAAGTATGTTTGTTCAAAGTGAATATATTTGGAGCTCAAATATTCACTGTAAGGTGAATTAATTATAAAGTGAATTAATTAAAATATTCTGAGGCTGAGAATCAGGAACTAAATTTAATGGATTCCCAGGTAATTTGAGAGTCAGTGACAAGTACTGAAGAAGTGACTGAGTAGCGTATAGTCTACTCTGAGGTTCTAGGATATTGCCACCATATACAGAACTCCTAATATGTTCCAGGTATTGTGGTAGGTATTGGAGATACAGTGAAAAACATGAACATTACAGTGGGACCAGAAAAATAAATAAATTTCAGTATAATATGCTGAGGGTTTCTCCAGTAGAGAAAGGCAAAGATGCTCTGGGGCCCTGACTAGGTATCAGGGGGAAGCTTCAAAGAGCAGGTAGCATTTGAGTGGGGTATTAAAAGGGAAACAGGAATTTTTCAAATATAGAGAGCTATTTCCAGCATATACTGGGGGGCATGGTGGTGGGGGGAGTGGAGAGGGGTCATTGTATGCTATCTAGAGGGGAGCAGCCGGGGACGATTAGTCCAGGGAAGCTAGATCATGAAAATAGTTTCAAGAGTGACATAGAAGAATGAATGTATTTGTCCTGTTTTTTTTTTCTTTAACAAAGATTCATAATTTAGTTTTACTTGCTGACTACGTGCTCTTTTTTAAAGAAAATTGGGATGTAATTGGCATATAAGTTCACTGTATAATAATTTGATATATGTATATATTGTGAAATATATGTCTTTTAACATTTGTCCCCATACATAGTTAAAACATTTTTTTGCTATAATGAGGGCTTTTAATATTTAGTCTTTTAGTAACTTTCAAATATGAATATAGTATTATTGACTATAATCACCATGCTGTTTATTATATCCCCTTATTTATTAAAACTGGAAATTTGTACCCTTTTCCTTCTTTAGACCATTTCACTATCCATCCTCCAGCTCTGGCAACCAGTAATTTGTTCTTTGTATTTATGAGCCTGGTTTTTATTTGTTTTTGAGATTCCACATTTAAGTGAGCTTATATAGTATTTGTCTTGGTCTAACTTGTCTTACTTGTAACACTGTCTTCAAGGTCCAATTATGTTGTCACAAATTACAAGATTTCATTATTCATTGTTACTGAAAAATACTCCATGTATGTGTGTATGTGTATACTTCAACATCTTTATATATTCACCCAACAAAGGACACTTGTTTCCAAATCTTGGCTATTGTAAATAATACTTCAGTGAACATGGAGGTACATAATATCATTTTGAATTAGTGTTTTGCTTTTTTCAAATAAATTCTCAGCAGTAGAATTTTTTGAGGAACTTCCATATTGTACCATAGTGGTTTTACCAATTTACATTCCCACTAACAATGCACAAAGCTTCCCTTTCTGTACACCCTCAAAGTACTTGTTTGTTGTCTTTTTGATCATAGAGAAAGGCTATGTTCTTTTTTTTAAAAGTTTTTAAAATTTAATTTATATCCTTTACATTATTGTGTATCCCCCATAGTATGTTTCTTACCACCAATTCACCTGTGCACCATCACCATAATCCCTTGTGCTCTTTTCTACCCTATTTTGGTCTCTTTTCCTCCCCCTCCCCTGTAGAATGTCTCTTATTTGTGGTTGCCTGCTAGCTTTTGCTTTTGTTCATGTTTTGTGTGCTATTTTCTGAGAAAGGAAGTGTTCTTATTGTCTCAGGGTAGTCTGAAGAATATGTGCCCAGGTTAGTCTTTTGAAGAATTTAAAGGGTCTCTGGTAGTAGAGGTTCTTTGTGGGTCATGCTTGTTTCTTCTCTGGGAGGTGCTACAATAATGAACAAGGCGGCTGGGCCTTCTCATCTCAGTCTAGTGGGGGCAGAGAGAAAGTAAAAAATACACAGAATATTTATGAAGTAATAAGGGCAATGAAGTGAATAAAGCAGGGACTTTTCTTTCTAGGAATATGGTCAACTAGATTAGTTGAACAGACTCTGTCACTGAAAACAAAGCTTGAAAATATGGAAGGACAGACAAGATCGTAAAACCAAGGGAACATGGTGGTTCAATGGAACTGCTGATTCTGGGAGATTGAACTTGGGGAGGCAAACAGACATGGAAGCCCAAACCTTCCCAGGTGGAGAATCTAAGAGAAGACTCAAAGGGCTCCAGGCTCAGGATAGAAGTGAACTAGGTTTCCCAGTGCTGCCTGTTACTCCTCTCTGAGGTTTAGTTTTTATTCAAGTCTTCTTTCAGGCTATCTAGTCTCCTGCCAGTAAATATATTGCCTTATTTTTCAAGTTGGTCACTGTCAGTTTCCTTGCTTTCAACTAAAGATCCCAAATCAGCACATTCTATTTCTTATTTTCTATTTTGAAATCATTTTGAACTTGCAGAAATTTTTAAAGAGTCTTGCAAAAAGCATGTCTCCCCCTGAATCATTTGTAACTGACACCACTACCCTGGAATACTTCAGCATGTATTTGCTACATACTAGAACATTCTCTCACATAGCCATAATACCACCATCAAAATCAGGAAATTAACACTGATTCATTTCTCCCATCAAATCGTCAGACTCTATTCAAGTTTCACCAATTATCCCAATAACATACTTCATAGCCAAGAATCCAGTCTACGATCATGTCTTGTGTTTACTGTCTTGTCTCTTTAACCCCTTCAGTCTAGAATAGTTTCCTAGTCTTTCCTTGGCTGTCTTGACTTTACACTTTGGAAAATTATACAATAGTTTTGCTGAATGTCCCTCAAATTGGGTTTCTCTGATGTATGCTCCAATTAGATTCAATTATTGATGGAGGGGGTAGGAATATCACAGAAATGGTGCTATGTCTCATTGCATCCCATCAGGTGGGATGTGACTTCGGGTTGACCCATTATTGCTGAGCTACCTCTGATCACTTGATGGTGTTTGCCAGGTTTCTCCACAATAAATTACTTTTTAAAAAAAGATTTATTTATGCATACAAGTTGGGGTACAGGCCAGAGGCAGGGGGCGGCGAGAGGGTTCACCAGAGACAGAGTGGGGAGCAGAACAGGCAGATCGGTGGAAATACACTGCTGGGGGAGCAGCGGGCGAGGCAGGAGAGGTCTGCTGCGCCATGTGGGAAGCTCCCTTGCCGGGCGTGGAACTCGTGTCACCGTTACCAGAGACAGCGCTTAACCGCTGCGCCACCAGGGAGGCCCTAAATTACTGTTTTTATTCTTTATAGTTAATAAGAATTTTGTGAGGAGGTACTTTGAGGTTATGTAAATATTCTGTTTTTCCTCAGCCTTTCATCCAGTGATTTTAGCATCCATTAATGTTTCTTAGCTCAATTATTTGTAACTATGATAATTGACATATGATGATTTTCTAATTCTAACATTTTTATTATTATATATAGTAATAATATACATTATTATAATTGTTATTATATTATCTAATTCTAACATATTAGTTTCCTATTTATCAGTTGGCATTGTAATGTAATGAATAACTTTAATCTCTTCATTTTTTTCCTATCACAGATTTCTATTGCATTCAAAGGGTTAATATTTGCTATCATTATTTATTGATTTTGATGCTGAAATGGTCCCAGTGAAATCCTCTTCTAGCTAGCATCTGGTCCCTTTGATGGCTATCCATTGTGTTTTAGCTTTTGCTTGCTTTATGGAGTAATCTGATGCTCCACACCAATGTACTTTCTTTGCTGCAGCTCTAAGATTCAACATTTCTCTAAGGAACAGTTTTCTTTTAATGAGAATGGTATTTAGAAACCAAGCCTGAACACCAGGTTTGTGTGTGTGTGTGCGCGCGCGCGCGTGCACACACACACACACACACACACACACACACACACACTTATATTCCTGTCTCTATACTGAAACCTATGAATTCACTCCAGTTCACTTCCAATTTCAATCCAACACCACATTATTGATTTCTTTACCCAACAAGAAACTGAGTTCCAATCATCCTTAGAGTATTAGGTAATAGGATCAACCCTCTGTATATGTAACCAATCTTCTATAGCTATCACTTTCTCCCAGCTCTGTCTCTGATGGATATTCCCTGACCTCTTTCAGACTCTACACTGCCATGGCCCACCCACCCTTACCAACTGTGTGGACTCCCTCCATTGCCCACTCAGGCTCCAGTTCAGCATGTCAAATCATACATTACCTCCTAACCTGTGAAGCAGCCTTCATCATCCCATTGAAGCTTCAAGCCTGCCACAGGACTTGACAGCATCCTACTTTCTACACAAATGTATGCCTTGCTTAGCCTACACAATGACATTTGGAATTAGTTATTTAGAAGGGCAGGAACATAATCAGAAAAGCAGGAATATAAGAAGGCAGTCAGGAAACATATATTATTGTTAGATAAGGAATGAACTAAGAAATGGTCATAGAAAAGGATGGATAAAGGAGATGGCCAAGAAGTGGATGTTTATTTAATGACATTTTGGTTGATGGAGGCAGCCTCAGGACTGCACAGGGGAGAAAAGAGAAGAGCAGAATAGTGTAGAGGGGAGAGGAAACGGTAACAGTAGATGGCTTTGGCATGAGGTTATTATGGATAGAACTCAGTCTACGCTGTTGAGGATTAACTTGAGAGATAGTCAATAAGTAGGTTGAATAGAGGTTACCAAAACTTTTTTCTTATAAAATAGCCAGGTTATTCTGGGCCCTTGGGAATGAGGCAATTTCCCAGAAGCAGATGCAGGAACTCTGAGTCATAAAAACCCATTATTGTGCAAATTTCTACAACAAAGCAAAATGAATTTTTAAACATCCCATTGAAGCTCCAAGAAAAGTAAGCAAAAAAGTTTTTAGTAAGTGAAGAATAGTATGTGGAAATTAATAATGCATTACCCACTGTTACTAATTTAAGGTATGTAAAAATGACATGCATATTTTTTTGATGCAGTGAACTGTATTTTTCTTAATAGACCTTTTTTTTTTTTTTGGAGTGATTTTAGGTTCCTAGTAAAAGCGAGCAAAGGGTATGGAGATTTCCCATACATCCTCTCCTTCCACACATGTGTAACCTCTCCTGTTAACTAACATCCCCCATCAGAGTGGTGTATTTATTACAATCAATGAACCTACACTGGTATATCATTATTACCCCAAGTTCATAGTTTACCATCGGGTTCACTTTGGTGTTGTACCTTCTGTGGGTTTGGACAAATGTATAGCAACATGTATCCACTGTTACAGTATCATGCGGGTAGGCTCATTGCTGTAAAAATCTTCTGTGCTCTGCTTGTCTGTGTTCTGCCTATTTCAAGAAAGGAAAACTCTTCATAAAAGCTTCAGTTGTGTCACTTCCAACCTATTTCTCCATTTCTATTTTGCTATTTCTCAAATATGAGTTTTCTTGCTAAGAGATTTTTAAAGGAATTTCATCACATTGCTGGAAAGCAAATAATGCGGTAACCATCTGTCATGAAGTCTACATGCCACAATCAGATGAACTTAAACCTTCACACCATCTTATCTTTCTGTGGTTTATGTACAAATCTCTACTTTATCAGTCTTCTCAAGGTTGCCTTGATGTTTCAAGAAGTCTCAACATCTTAAACAATGTTATTTTTTGGTTCCCTGCTTCCTTAAACAGTTTTAAAGGAATCAGTTCTGAATAGTTCTGAAATATATAAGTTATACAAAGTGACTGACTCTAGAAAGTTCTATAATACAGTAAGATTGTATTAGAACTTCTAATAAAAATATTATTGGTTAATAAGTAAGACTCTTTACAAAAGTTCATTTTTGAAGAATTAATTTAATCACTTACATTTTAATATGTTTATTTCTATATGAATATTTGACATTAAATTTATTTATACATGATGGAATTTCTGGCAACTTAATTTTATGCCATTTTTCTGTTTCACTAAAGGAGACCAATGCTATTTTAAGAGGAAACGGTTTAGCTGTTTAACTATGCCCAGAGACTGCCTAGAAATCAAGATGACATATTCATAATTATCTTTATCTCTATTATTTTTCTAGTAAAGAACATACAAAAATATTTTAACATTTGCAAAGTAAATTTTTTTTGGCCAAAATTATGGCCATTGTGTATATTTTACATGAATATAAAAAAAACCCTATATTCTGTTTTTACGTCCCTCTGAGTTTATAAATCTAAAACTGTTCTAAAAATGATTTATTATAAAAATGCGTTAGAGAATTGTGTAAGAAAAATGAAAATGTGGTCACCAAAGAGAAATGTTACATTACAGATTCAGGAGGAAATTGAGACAATGAATAAAAAAAAATTACCTTAGAAATTGCAAGGACAAAAGGGAGAACCAAAGCTTAGAGAAATGATGCTTCCTTTGAGTAAGGATCAACCATGTACAGAGCACATTCTTCATCTCAGTAAGGTAAGGAGTATCATTTAAGGAAAGGACCAGAGAGATCAGGTAGTTCAGTCCTGTGACATGAAACCCAAGGAAGTTGCAGGGCAGAGAGACAGAGGCCTTGTTGGAGGCGTGCAGTTCTCACAGCTGAGCTGGTTTTGAGCTGGGAACATGACCTCCTGGGCAATCTCCTTTCCTTGTACCCGTCTGCCTCTTTAGTAAGTCTCTGTAGTTCTCCTTATTACTTCAAATTATTCTTGATTTAGTCATTTTAGATTCATAAGTATCATTATTCCAAAAGATCAGGTTATAACCCAAACATATTTTGAACTAATTTGCTCAAATATAAACCACCAGCGAGTGACTAGTGAGAGGAGTGGTATCTTTGGAACTGGGCAGGAGTGAGGGGAGATAAAAGAAGGGGCAAGTATATGCAGTATGGCTGGGAGAGAATGTTCCAGAACATGGAAACTGAAATGTGATGAAAGATATGTTGTTGTAGCTACTGCATACCATTTATTTCATTTCAAATAAAACAATATTCTGGCCTTCATAAATTCAATAATAATGATTATAATCATAATAACCAACAATAAACTTTATTTACATTGCATACCCATTAAAATGCTTGTATAGTCTTATGTTCATTCTTTTCTTAGACTCTCTCTTTTCCCTTTAAAGACCTGTTGGGGAGAAAAGCAATTTTACTGACAAATGAATCTGGGGAGATTAAAAGCTAAGCAGGATGCAGTATCTTTGTATTCCCTTCTGACCTTTATGTGGCAGCATGACTACATATTTTGGATTCTGCATTTTTCTCTTTCCCTAACTTCATATCAGGTTCTCACAGCTGGATAAAGTCTGTGACCTTACCATATTAATGCTACCTTGATAGATGCCCATTACAGTTAAATACCCTAATGCCATTATTTGACACTTAGGTTGTTTTCCTTTTTCATGATCTCCAAATAGCTCTGCTACGAACTTCTTCATACAACTCCCTTTTGGCCATCCTTTAGGTTAATTCCTTTGGTTGTACCCCTTAATGTGAAATTGCAGAGTATCATATATAAACATCTAGTTCTTTTTTTCATATTGCCAAGTTGTGCTCCAGATTGAAGCAGTTTACACTATCAATGGTAATGTATTTTCCCACAGAATTAGAAATGTTAGGGTTTATTGTTTTTAATAAGTATGTAATATAATCTTCAAGTTTTTAAAAACTTACATTTCTTTAATTGTTGCAGATACAGTGTATATTTAAAATATTTATTTATTATGGAAGTAATGTTGGTTTCTAACATTATATAGGTCTTAGATGTACAGCATTATAATATCTTTATATACAACATTATGTTCACTACCAAAAGTCCAATCTCCATCCTTCACCATAATATTGATCCCTTCCACCCTGTTTTCCCACCCACTTTCCCCTTCCCTATTGGTACTCACTATTTTGTTCTTATAGTCTAATGTTGCGTTGGCAACACCACACTGATAAACGGGAGTCATGGAGCAGGCTGCACAGTGCAGGATGCTGCTGAATAAGCAAGATCCTGACATTTTATTGATAGAATAACCATACAGCATCAGTTACGTGGGATAGGAGTACAAAAAGAAAAATATGGGTGAAACGAAAGAATGTGTTTTTTGTCATTAAGGGCTTCGAGGGGACATGAGTCTGCTGGCCAGATAATTCTAATCTGCTTGATGACCAAGTGTTGTAATTGAAACCATAACCCAGAGCCCCAGGCATGGTTCCAATCTTATACACAGGGCATTCCACTGATCAGCTTCTGGGGTCCCTTGTCATACATTGGTCCTTGGCCCCCTGGATGTTCCCAGTCATACCTCATGATGCATACTCTTCCCAGGGTGATCAAGCTCTCTGCTCTTGGTTGATTTGAAAGGCACCTTGTATAGGAATGTAGAACTGCAGGTAACAAAGAATGGTGGCCGAACAGGCTGTTTAAGTCTAGCAGACACACAGTCTGAGTTTATTTTTATTTTATTTGCTCATTTTGTTTCTTTATCTTCTACATATGCGTGAAATCATATGGTGTTTTTCTTTCTCCATCTAACTTATTTCACTAAGCATAATTACCTCTAGGTTCACCCATGTTGTTGCAAATGGCAGGATTTCACTTTTTTTTTTAATAGCTGAGCAGTATTCCATTATGTCTATATACCACATCTTCTTTGTCCACACCTCTGTTAATGGGCATTGAAGTTGTTTCTAACTCTTGCCTACTGTGAATAATGCTGCAGTGAATGTGGGAGGTGCAAATATCTCTTTGAATTAGTATTTTTATTTTCTCTTGAGTACATATCCAGAAGTGGGAGAACTGGGTCATATGGCAATTTCTACTCTTAACTTTTTAAGGAGTTGCCATACTGGCTGTACCACTTTACATTGGCATCAGTAGTTTCCCTTTCTCCACATCCTGAGGCAGCACTTTTTTTTTTCAGTTTATACATTTTAGCATGTTTATATTTTTTATATCTTTTCTAATATAGAATGGGCCTTATATATTTGTATAAATTATTTGTGTATGTTGATTGCAAAGCTTTAGTTATGTTTATCACATTCACCCATTCTGTTGTATTCCTACTTATTTAAATAGTACCATATTTTGTTTTCATCTTTATGTATATATAAATATCCATCATTTCTCTAATGACAACCTTAATATGTTCACTCTTTAGAATAGTTTCTTCTTTCTTCAGAGATTCAGTGTGCTTCATACAATTTTATTTTAGTTTTAATAGCTGAAATCTTTCAACCCAGCAGGAACTTTTCTGAATACAGTGAGTAATATTGGATCCTTACTGTGTTTTTGTTCAGTAAAGAAAGACTTTACTTTTACTTCTATATGCCCAGCTCTATCCTAAGCATTGGTGATAACAAAGAAAGGTATTATCTTAAGGTCAGTCTACTGAGCCATGTAAGTGAGTGTGGGATTGTAGGAAGTTAATAAGTTAATAGTAAGCTACGGAGGAACCAAACAGGGTTATCTACCCCGGTCCTGGAGAGCCAGAGAATGACTCCCTAAAGAAAAGGGTGTCTGCTATGAGACCTGAAAACCAAATAGGAGTTGGCCAGGTGGCAAGGAAATAGGGAGGAAGACTCTTCCAGGACTGCATGTTGACAGCCTTGGGAGGACACAAGGCACTTGAGAAATGAGGTTTCACTTGTGATATAATAAATTCAAGGAGACCTGTTTTAAGTTGGTGAAAAAAAAAACCAAGATGGAAGCTCCTTTCCCATGTCTGTCTCAGGGAGTCTCCTTTTAGGGATATCCTGGTGATTTCTTTTTCTTGTCTTGGATGTAGCTAGCAACTTTTCTAACAAAACAGTTTAGTTCATACAGATCCCTATGATAGAATCTCCATCATCCATCATTGAACCTATAGGATGAAATCATTTCAGTAAGTAAAAGGAAGGTGGCTAGCTAAATTAAATGCTAGACAGAGGTCAAAGAGAATGAGAACTGAGACATTTCATTGGCAATTTGAGAGAGTACAATTTCAATTGGAACAACAGAAGCGGTGCTGTGGGGAGTTTGAAGGTAATGAGAAAATGGAGGCAGCAGATAGATCCTTAGATGGTAGGAATTTAGTAGTAAAGTTAAATATGTCTGTGGTGAACAGTGGGTTGTGACTCTGGTTTATCTTATCTCTGATTATAACATATCTAGTGTAAACCCCATGATATTGTCCACACTACTTTTAGAATTATCTTTTTCTCTTGGAAATATGCTGACTAGTACAAGTTCTGCATACATTCAAGCAAGGAACTCAGCATATGGTTTAGTGGGGATATCATTCACATTATTAATGGTGTTGCTGAGATTTGTGCAGTATGCAATCTGCACAACCATTCACAGCAACCCTGATTCTACCAAAGTCTATTTTAAAGCAAGTAGTGAGGTTGTTACACTGTTTCTTTGACTCTGAATATATCTCCTTTTGTCTGCCAGGATTGGGGAAAGAATGCATCTATCTTCTTTCATTTATGGCCAGAGTATAACTATGATTAAAAAATAAATGACACAGTATATCTTAAAAGCATATCCCCGACAGTAATAGTAGCTGTTTTGAGGAGAACATACGGTGATTGAGTGAATATGGGGTAATAAACACATAGAAAGAAATTCAACACAAAGTCAGGGTCATAAATGTAATGATTATCCACTGGCTAGCAGCATATAGCTTTTGTTTTTTCCCCCAAACAATATTCCTTGCTTCACAGGAGTAAACAAGGCTGGATACATAAAACCTCTTGCAAAATCACAATCCAGTGAAAGCATTAAGCAGGCTTGAATTTAATAGTATTCAAGCCATGGGGAAAAATGTAAAAACTGTTCTGATGAAATTTATTTTGACTTTTATGGTTCATTTGTATATTAACATCCTGATATGTTAAGTAAAAATGTTTAAAAAATGAGTATATATAGAAAATCAGTGAATGGAAAAAAACTTAATCCAAACTTCTCATTTTACAGAAGTCATGACAAGAAATTTGCTTAATGTCATAAAAGTAGTTTTTATGAGAACCTGAATAGGATACTCATATCCCAAACTAGTTGCAGTCACCGGCTCTTATTTAGGAAACTGTTTTCATACATGAAGTCTTCTAACCCAGGGAGTTTAAATGAATTGTTTTTGCAAACCCCTATGTATCTTGCAAATATGAATTATAAAATTACAGATTTATAAATACATCAATTAAGCATTAACTGGTTTTTAAGATAGTTATTCTTCCAGTTATAAAAGATAGCTTTTGGATTCCTTTAAAAAAAATCTTCTCCCTGTTCCTTCCCCATATTCTTTCATATAAAATGCAGACTGACTCAAAATTTCAGTCAGTTCACACATTAAAATAAAAAGGAATCTATTGTACAAAGCAAGATTTATGTGTAAGTTATCCAATTTGTAATTTATTTCAATCACTTTTCATATAAGGAGAAGCATAGTACTAATAGGATTTATTATTTTTCCTGCATATCTGTACCATATTAAAGATTAGCGTTTAAGAGCTGGCAAGTACAAGGTACCTAATTAAGGCTTGAACTGTAGTAAGATTCAAGCACATTTTCTCCCATCTATTTCCTGAACCTCTTACATCTGATATTTTCCTGAGTGATGAATGAATGTGTAGAATATGGAGTTTTTTCTGCACACTATCTGAGAGTTTGAATAACATGGTCTTAGAATAAGTACTCTTGTTGAAAGTTTCTTATCTGAATTTAGTCCCTATTGAAGGGAGCCTAGTTTAAACGTGTAGAGAGACGCTTGTGAGGATCGGCAGAAATAGTCTCAAAAATTTTTGAACGCTATTGGTATTCATTGTGCTCTGATAATGAAGGTTTGCTGAGTTTTCATTCGATATTGAAGAGTTGATTTAACGGAGAGAGACTTTATTAGAGAATTAACACCTGCTGACTTCCTAGGATTGCTGCAAGAATCCAATGAGATAATGGGGACAAAAGTTCTCTATAAATAGCAAAATGCCACATAAAAATGCCAAATATCCAGATTAGGCTTTAGCCAAATGGAAAATAAGCAGGTGCTTTAGTAAAAAAAATCAGAGGACTTGGAGAGTCACTGAAAATGACTACAGTAATGAAATGACTTTAACCCCTTTTATTTTTGACTTTTGGAAGGAAAGTACTGTTTATGGCATGCCATCTAGGGGGTTGGTTGTGGGATGACTGATGCATCAGGGAATTTTTCCCTGTTAGGAAATCAAACCTGAATGAAGCGCAAAAGGGGTAGTACAAAGTCTCCACTTTTTGGTTTGCGTTGCATCTCAGTACACAATGAGCAAACTACCTCTCTTGCCTGAATTTCTTCTCTCTCCTCTGCAAACCCATTTTTTCTTAGTTCCTCTTAATTATCTCTCCAAGTTTGCCAGATTGGTTGCATCTGATTTTCCTTTAAATGAGGTTGAAGAGGGAAGCCCCCAAAATATGGCGGCGAACAGACGCTAGGATCAGGCTCTCCCACAAAATAACGATATGGAAAAAAATATCCCTAACTTTGAGAGCTGACTTGAAGAGAACTGGATACCCTACGCAATACAGTCAACCCCAGGGGTGCTTTAGACTTAAAAATAAACCGAAGAGTCGGAGTAAAGAGAAGAGAAAAGACATCGGACTCCACACAAAGGAGCAGCAGAAAGGAGAGGTGGGTGAACCGGCTTCCCCTGAGAGCCACTGAATACAAGGTTAGAAACTGCGGTGAGGTCGGAGGGCTCCAGCCAGCCGACTGGGAGCCCGACCCCCACTCCTCCACCCTACAACCCCCCTGTCTTCCCTGCATGGCAGCCCTGAGGAGCAGGAAAGCTGGAGGGTCACTGCGTCCCATCCCCCACCTGGGGCTAGGTAACATCTTAAAGGGGAGAAAGTCTAAGCAAGAAACATCCCCCACTGGTTGCTAGGTGATAAATTAGCCAGAAAAACTGGTTAGGCCGGAAAACCTCCCGCTGAGACCACCTCAAACATTCTGGGCTTTAGAATGCAAATTGATCCCAAGCTGATGGGAAGGATGGCATTTAAGGACTATTGACTGACAATCCCCAAACCCCCTCCCATACCAGTTGCTGAAACCATCTCCCGCTGAAACTATCTCTGACCACACCCTCCCCTGCAAAGTGTCAGCATCTTGGCAACCAGAGGGCGGCAAAAACAAACAAACAAACAAAAAAAGACCTCAGCAGGTGGTGAACACGGCCCAGCACTTGCCACACCCCCAACTTCTAGGTGGATGCACACTGGCACCCTAGAAACTAGGGGAGGTGAAACGCTGATCAACAGCCACTCACAGCCTCCACCCCTGCACCCCTTCGTGGAGTAGCGGGCCCCAAGCAGCAGAAAAGAAACTAAGATCAGGAGCTCCCAACCCCTCCCCACCAGACATAACCCCAGGGGCATGAATAGCCCCAGGCAAACATTGGAGGAAAGGAAAAAAAAAGGGGGGGGAGGGGAGAAAGAATAGATAGAAAGACTCCCAGCAAGGACTAATGACAGCAGCAACAGCAAGACAACAACATCTGTCACTGGAAAGGAGGGGCTGAACCCCAGCAGGGGACCCAACCAGAAACCCCAGAACCTAAGAGCAAAAGGACTAAAGAACTCCAAATTCACATCTCCCCAATACTTTATTTTTCACTATTTTATTATTATTATTATCCTTTTTTTTTTACTTTTAACCTACCTTTTTCTCTTGGTCCTTCATTCCTACTTTTCTAAATCTTCATTCCCCTTTTCTTTCCTCTCCCTGTTTTTTTTTTTCTTTCTCTCTTTTCTCTTTTCTTTCTTTTTTACTACAAACCACTCCTTCATCTTCCCTAATTCAACTCGCAACTGGAAACACACTGGAGACGTGCCACGAGAAACACAAAAATTCAACAAAGAAAAATAAGAAAATCCAGAAGATACCCAGCCACAGCCAAGACAACTCAGACACTAGGGAACCACAAACACTCCTGAGCAAGTAAAACCAGGAGTCATGCCTGCCAGCACCAGCGGAAAGCTACGAACAGAGCAAAGCAGAAAACCAACAATGGGAAAGAAAAAAGTCACAAATGACTCTCAAAACAATACATCACAAAAAGAAAATCCCTCTCCAGAACCCATTAATATGGACATAGAAGATTACATCCACCTAACAGATCAAGACTTCAAAATAGCCATCACAAAAAAATTGATAGAATTAAATGAAAAGAACAAAGAACTGAGGAACAAGAATGAATCCATAAAGAAGAAATTGAAGGAACTGGAAGATTTAAAAGAACTGGGGCCTCCCTGGTGGCGCAGCTGTTGAGCGCTGTGCTGTGGAGCTGTCAGCACTGCACTATGCGAGTTCGACGCCCAGCCGGGGAGATTCCCACATGGTGCGGCAGACCTCTCCTTCCTCGCCTGCTGCTCCCCTCAGCAGTGTATTTCTGATCTGCCTGTTATGCTCCCCACTTTGTCTCTGGTGAACCCTCTCGCCGCCCCACGCCTCTGGCCTGTACCCCAGCTTCTATGTATAAATAAATCTTTAAAAAAAAAATAAAAGAACTGAAGAACGAGAATGAATCCATAAAGAAGAAATTGAAGGAAATGGAAGATTTAAAAACATTAGTAGAGGAGCTAAAGAAATCCAGGGAAAGCCAGAAAAGTGAATTAAAAGATATGCAGGGAAGAATAAGCACTCTGGAAGATAAAGATACTAACAGAATCAAGGCAGAAAAGGAAAGAGAAAAACAAAGGAAAAAGAATGAGGAAAAGCTTC
>PVIJ01022940.1:0-15148 GCA_004024925.1 Scalopus aquaticus
GGAGGGAGGGAAGGGAAAGGGGCCAAAATGGAATAGAAAAGAACACAAGGGACCATGGAGATGGATCACGGGTGAATTGGTGGTGGGCTACCCAAGGGGAATGCAAAATGTAAAAGACATAAATAACAATAAAAATATATATTAAAAAAAATAAAAATAAAGGAACTACACTTGAGGGGAGAACAATGATATAAGAAAATAAAATATAAATTAAAAAAGAAAAGTTGGTACTAGATCCTCTGTGCCCTGCTTTGAGTGGTTTTAGGAGGAACAATTTGCAGGTCCTCTTTAATCACATTTAATTCCATGGTTCAAGGGAGGTACAATTCTGGGGAATTGGATCCTACGTGGGTGCATTTAAACTTGTGTGAGAAGAAAGGGAGAGGAAGCCAAAGAAGGAGAGAAGGAGCAGGGAATGGGGGAGTGGGTAGGGGAGAAAGGAAGGCATTTGCACAAGATGTATTTAAATAATACATTCAATTCTGGTTTCATCCTCTACTAATTAGTGTTTGGCTTGGAGTTACCCAAGATGGGTACATGAAACCATTATTTCCTGAAATGTTCTGTTTCAAATGCCTCTCATTTTGTGAGCATCAGCTGTGCTGTGTGCAATTCTGATGTTTAAAGCTAAACAGTTCCCACTCATCATGGCCCTCAATTGCAAGCCAGCAGCATCATCTGGTCCTTAAGTGAAGAAGCAGCCATCTTTTCCAACACTGGAGAAGTTGGCTCTGCCGATCTTAATGAAATCTAGAGTGGCACGAGGGCCCCCAATTGACGTGATTTTTGCCTAGCAGTCTGACGAGAGGGAACTGCTGAATGTGTCTTATTTCTATGGTTTTCCCTAATCCTGAAATGCTGGAACTGGTGCCTTGAAAGGGTTCCCCACTTCCCTGAGGTCACCCAAGGAAGAGGGCTGAGTTGGGCTTTGAACTCCTTTGTTTTCTTCAGAGCTCTGCTGTTGGCTTATCTGCTGCTTCACACCCATCCTAGGAGGGCAGAGTCAGCAGGTATGTGTTTTGAGAGCCCCAGAGCGGAGAAGCGATGCACAGGTGTTCCAGGGGTCCAAGAGTGCTGGCAGGACTAACAGTGCTGGCTTCGAAACCGCCATCACTGCACGTAAAACTCAGAGCTCTGATTTCTCCAAAACAATCAATTTCCCTAGATATCGCTATTCCCTTGATGGAACTGCTTCCAAGGGCATCTTTCTCTCCCCTTTGGGGAGGTTAGTGAATTCCCCAGAAATCAAATGGACCTATCTGTCACTTGAAATGACCTGGTGACTTAGAATAGCAGTGCTTATTTCTGTCATTTGTCTTTCCCTTGCTTTCACCCAGGTCATCTGGGCTTAATATCCTGGGTGATGGGAAATGAAAAGCAGTGTGTATTTTTCCTTGAGATTTTCGACTTTGAATTTCCTGCTGTGAGTGTTTTAGCTACTCGGTTGAAATTAGAGCAGGATGAACTTCTTGAACTGTCACCAACATGGCCGCGGGGTGACTCGGGACCTCCTGCGGGGAAAGTTCCCTGAAGGAACAGCATGAAATGTCTCCGCAGGAGAGATTAAATGGTTTAATAATGTCCTATTAAACCCACAGCTTTCAAACAAAACTGAACTTTTCAATATGACTGGTCACTCCAGAGCTGCTGTTTAAGTGATTTTAATCCCAGATAAGGCTTTTTACTATTAGAAATGAAGGCACTGGCAATGTTACAACTTTAAGCCTTTTCTGGGATGAGCTGTTGTCAAATGCTCATGAAACATGTTGCAATGGTTGCTTATTTTATGCAGGTAGGAGGAGAAAGGGTTGAGTTTTGTGAATTAACGGGAAACAACAATAGAATATAATAGAGATGACTCAAGCACCAATGATGGCAATATAACCATGAACCTAGACGTTTGGTCGACTGAACTCTGCCCATAAATTAAAGAAAAAATATAAACAGAATAAAACAAAACAAGGAAGCAGACCACACTCCACCAGAACACAGCACATGTGTATTCTTTCCATTCCCAAGAGCAAAAGAACTTTCCAAAGTGTATATTCCTATTAGAAGACTCAGCAGAAAGATTCCAGCTGGATTCAGATGCTCCTCATTCCTGCTCTTTTAGATGATTAGACCTCACAGACTTCTTTAAAATACTCCTCATATCCTCATTTAGTCAACTGGTTTTTAAAAAAAAAATTTTATTTTAGAAATGATTTAGATTTACAGGAAAACTTCAAGCATAATCCAGAGTGTCTCCAGCTAAATTGCGCCCTGATTCTGCAATTGTGATAGATTTACTCCAATTCCCCTGTTATCAGCAGATGTGATAGGGCACATTTGTTCTGTTCCGTGAACCCAGAGCAATACGTCATCATGAACTGAACGTCCTTAATTTATTCATATTCCCTGAGATTTCACTCAGTGACTTTTCTGTTCCTAGAACCCATCCAGGACACCCCATTACATTTAGTTCTTACTTGTCCTTTTGATCCTCTTGGCTGCGACAGTTTCCCAGATTTTCATGTTCTTGATGATGGTGACAGTCTTGAGGAGTAGTGACCAGCCATGATGTAGAATGTCCCTCCACTTTCTGATATTCTGTTCATGATTAAACTGGGCTTCACCTGTGTTTGCAGTGAGGACCCAGGGGTAAGCTCCTTATAAAAAGAAAGAGACCAGATGAGCACACAGAATGGAAAGGCCAAGTTAAGTCTTGGCAAGAAGGCAAGAAATCTAGAGCCCAAGAGACAGGCTTTAGAGAAACCAAACCTGCCACACCTCGGCCTCGAACTTCCAGGCCCTAGAAAAGCGAGAAATCTCTGTTTAAGCATCGCTGATGATGGGATTTTTGATGACAAGTCTGAGAAACCAATACAAAACCGTTTTTACATTCGCTTTTATTTTTATGACATTTTGACTGAACTCAGCCATGAACTGTCCCCACAGCACAAAGCTTCCCTTTTTGCACATACTTCTTAATATGTTCCGTGAATATGTATTTTAACCAGGAAATTTACTTGTAAAACTATTTTTTGGTGCTGAACTACAGTTACCTTAAGTGTCCCCTTAAGATATTCTTGTTCTGGAGCTCACACAACTCAACAAAAACAAAGTCAACAATCCAGTCAAAAAATGGGCAGAAGAGCTAAAAAGACACTTCTCCAAAGAAGACAAGCAAATGGCCAACAGGTACATGAAAAAATACTCAACATCACTCATAGTCGGGGAAATGCAAATCAAAACCACAATGAGATACCACCTCACACCAGTGAGAATGGTGCACATTAAAAATACAGGCAACAACAAATGCTGGAGAGGATGTGGAGAAGAAGGAACTCTTCTACACTGCTGGTGGGAATGCAAACTGGTCCAACCACTATGGAAAGCTGCATGGTGATTCCTCAAACTGCTAAAAATGGAGCTTCCATATAACCTGGCAATACCACTCCTGGGGATCTACCCAAAGGACCCAAGAACACTAATCCAAAAGGACACATGCACCCGTATGTTTGTTGCAGCACACTGTTCACAAGAGCGAAGGTATGGAAACAACCCAGATGCCCAAAAATAGATTTCTGGATCAAGGAGATGTGGTTCATATACACAATGGAATACTATTCAGCATTCAAAAAAGATAAACACATGCAATTCATAGCGATATGGATGGAACTAGAAGGGATCTTGCTCAGCGAAGTAACCCAGAAAGAAAGAGAAAAATACTGAATGATTTCACTTATAACAGGAATATAGGGGAACCAAAAAAGAGAGGAGGATAAGAGCTCAAAAGGGGGTAGAAAAGAGCACAATGGACTGCAGAGATGGGTCATGGGTGAATTGGTGGTGGGTTACCCAAGGGGAATACACAATGTAAAAGGTATAAATATAAAAAATAAAAAATAAATAGAAAAAAAAAGATTCTTGTTCTTCCAACTGTTATATATATTTTTTCCTTTCTCTTCACATCCACGTACTGTTCATTCCTCCTCTGGGATTTTTTGGGATTGTCATATCCCCCCCTCCCTGCTATGGGATGTTAGAATATGTCATTCACAAGTTTTCTATATGGAAAAATTATCCTTTATTGTATCTTGCAAATTGTTTTGTATGTTTCACAGATGTGATTTATTTATGATTCAGTCTGATCCACACCTTGTACTTACAGGACACACACACACATACACACGCACTCACGCACTCACGCACATGCAAATCCCTCCCCCCCACACACAGTAGTTGAGCAGTAGTTCTCAAACTTGAATATACCTCAGCATCACCCAGGTGGGTTATTAGCATACAGGTTCCTGGGTTCCATCCAAGTGAGTCTGATTCAGTTTACCTGGGGTAGCATCCGAGAATCTGTCTTTCTAACAAACTTCCAGGTAATACTTCTCTGGAACCACATTTAGAGAACCACTTGTTTATAAAATCCATTACAGAAAACATACTGGGTGTGGTAGGAAAATAAAGGATTCTTCCTCCCTGCCTTTGTGCTTCCTTTCACTCTCCTCCCTTCCATCTCCCCAATACCTTCTGTGTTCTGTCTCTCTCTCTGAATGTATTCATTTACAAATGTATATCTGTATGCACATCTGTATTTGTGTTTTTGAGCCTTCCTGAGTAGGACTGATTTGTAGGACAATTGATGCCAGTTTTTTGTGATCCCAGCTAATAAGAAAGATTGATAACGATCGCTTATCACCCATCCTGCTGGTCGACATGGTCTCTGTACCCGTTTCCTTACCTCCCAACTGTGGTCTGATTCTTTCCCCTATACAGCAGCCATATGCCGTCTGAAAGCAGGTCACTTCTTAAAACCTCTAGTGATTTCCACTGCTACCCAGGTGGGATTGGGCGGTGGGATCAGGCAGCTCTGCCTAACTTTGAAGGAAGCAGTACAATTAATGGCTAGAGTAGCTTTTCTCTCTCCAGTTTATAATGGAATGGATAATTAAAACGTCACCCTCCCCACCTTAGGAAATAATTCCTCATTAAGTTCTTAAATTCTTTTTTTTTTAAGATTTATTTATCTATACATACAAGCTGGGGTACAGGCCAGAGGCATGGGGCGGCGAGAGGGTTCACCAGAGACAGAATGGGGAGCAGAACAGCAGATCAGAAATACACTGCTGAGGGGAGCAGCGGGCGAGGCAGGAGAGGTCTGCCACACCATGTGGGATTCTCCCTGGCTGGGCGTCGAACTCACATTGTGCGCTGCTGACAGCTCCACAGCGCAGCGCTCAATCGCTGCGCCACCAGGGAGGCCCGAAGTTCTTAAATTCTGACTAATAAAGAAATTGTTTGATGTCCACAAGCATTTACTAAAACCCTATGGTGAACCCAGCTCAGGAGGTATCTTTCCTAGTTACTGAATCTGCTTTTGCATTTGAATAATGGCGTGACTAAATGAACAAAATAAAAGAATATAAAAATGTACAACCCCGGGCCTCCCTGTTGTCGCAGCGGTTGAGCGCTGCGCTGTGGAGCTGTCGGCAGCGCGGGATGTGAGTTCGACGCCCGACTGGGGAGATTCCCACATGGCGCGGCAGACCTCTCCTGCCTCGCCCGCTGCTCCCCTCAGCAGTGTATTTCTGACCTGCCTGTTCTGCTCCCCGCTGTGTCTCTGGTGAGCCCTCTTAAAAAAGAAAAAAAATCTACAACCCCTCCAAAGAAAACAAAAGGCACAATAGAAGAGAATTATGGGGTGAGCACCCCCTGCAATCCCAAGAAGTAAAGTTTTAAAAGACTTTCATGGGGCCTCTCTCTTAAAAACTCAGGCACACCTATCCAAGCAAAAACCCAGGCAAATTAGAAATTGCTTGGGGCCTCCCTGGTGGCGCAGCGGTTGAGCGCTGCGCTGTGGAGCTGTTGGCAGCGCGTGAAGCGAGTTCTATGCACGGCCAGGGAGAATCCCACGTGGTGCGGCAAGACCTCTCCTGCCTTGCCCGCTGCTCCCCTCAGCAGTGTGTTTCTGATCTGTCTGTTCTGCTCCCCACACTGTATCTGGTGAACCCTCTCACCGCCCCATGACTCTGGCTTACACCCCACCTTGTATGTATAAATAAATAAATTTTAAAAAAATTAGGAATTGCTTTATTATAGAACTAACCTGAGTTCCAGTGCCGGCTTTTCTAAAAACAGTCTATGATTGATTTACTTTATTTCTTCATCTATAAAAGGAGAATGTGGGCTCAGGTGGCCGTGGGAGCCAGCATTCCAGTCTGGCAATGTTCTGTGAGCAAACACACGGTCTTTAATTATACTTTTGCGAAGTAATCTAGGGGCCTGTTCCATCTGCTTCTGAAGTCTTAAACCTTTATTAATTACTCATTTCCCCATACTCCTCTGTTGATGGGAGGTGTGGAGAAGTAGAGAAAGCCCTTGGTCCACAAGTCATCTACTTCTGGTTTCTTAACACAGAATATTCCCTGGAAGTTGGGGGCCAGATGGCAACATTTTTGAAGATGCAACAAGGATTTGAATTCTGGTTTGTATTAAATATCACATGTAAATTATTAATCTGTAGCAGCTGTAAATGTGTATTATTACACTCTATTAAACATTAATGTTGCAAAGACATGTGACCACATGGAGTTGCTAGGGGGAGGTAGTACTATTGGTCGGCCAACTAAATCCCAGATTTAGAATCTAGGTTTATTAGGCAAACGTCTTTGGAAGTAATGTAATAATATGTATTAATGATGTGATATACAAATCATGTAAACATCATTCCAACATAAATGATTACAGCGAGCATTTATTGAGAATGTATTATGTGCCACGTACTCTTCTAATGCTTAACATACACTGATGAGTTCAGTCTTCCTAACAGGTCTATAAGGTCCGCATGGCTATTTTTAACTGTTAGGAGCAATCTTTATATTAAATACCAGCTCTGTATACCATTCTAGACAATGGGAATACAGAGGTGGAATCAGGTATTGTTAGATTTTTATGGAACTTACTTTCTGGTGAGATGAGACAAACAATGTGATCCCAAATCAATAAATGAGCAAACTAGTTTCAGGGGAGACATGTCAGGAAATGAATGTAAGAGAGTTATGTAATCACAAGGGATTGGAAGGAGTTATTACAGGTTGGCTGGTGTGGGGAATCCTCTCTCTCTGAGTGGGAGACTTTTGGGTTAAGGGTTCTAGGTCAGTTGGTTTAATAGCAATTCTGTAAAAACAATTGGATAAATATCAGTTCTTCAAATGGCCAATTTGCCAAAAACTTATTTTAACTAACTAGCTGTCCATTTGAGAGCATTTCATGTTTTTTCAAGGTCACTCAGTATGCAGTCTATTTTTAGGATGGCAATTTCCTGATTGTGAATTTTAGCTGCTGTGCATAACGCTGATGTCAAGAACAGCATAAACAATAAAGTGGGTCCTATTTTCCAAACCATTTTCTATCAAGCTGAAAGCTTTTTCATCTTCTCTCTGTTTAGATTATTCCATTTTCCTTTTTTGCCCCAGCTTGTCTTGAAGTAGTGTGTTGGGAAGAGGGAAGTTGGGCAGGTCCAGTGTAAAAATGAATGTAAACAGAAGGGATGCTATACTCCTAAAAATAGCTGCCACCCCTCTAGCTTTTCTTCAAGTTAGTTCATCTTTTTTTTTTTTTTAAAGATTTATTTTTGCATACAAGCTGGTGTGCAGGCCAGACATGTGGGGTGGTGAGAGCATCCACCAGAGACAGAGGGGGGATCAGAACAGGCAGATCGACTGAAATACACTGCTGAGGGGAGCAGCAGGTGTGACAGGAGAGGTATGCTGCGCCATGTGGGAAGCTCCCCGGCCGGGCATTGAAGTTGTCCCGCAACCGCCGACAGCTCCACAGCGCTGTGCTTAACCCGTGGTGCCACCAGGGAGGCTCCCAAGTTAGTACATCTTCTAAGACAAGAAGGTGCAAGACCTTTTTACCATCTCTTGAATAGCATCATCTTCAGAACCTGCAGTTCCTTTTGGGGTTCCTTTTCTTTTACTCCCTTTGCCTGTCAAGCCCCTTTTCCAGATCTCCTCAATTTTTATCTCTGCTTTCCTCATAACTACTAAATATCAAAATGCACATTTTTAGAAGTTGCTTTCCTTTATTACAGAGCCTGGAGAGCCAAAACAGACATTGTTGTAACTATTTTGTAGCTAGAGTGTAGGCATATGACCTAGGATCTGCCAACCAAAACACCCCTAGATTCGGAGGTGAAAATAAGCAAAGGGATGGTGCAGTGTGCTCCAGGGAGACACAGTCTAACCAACATGTTGGGAGGTGCTAGGGCAGCTGTGGGGTGTTTCTAGGAGGTTATGCAGCAGGGGCAGTGAAGAGTCCTCAGGTTGGTTTCGTCGTGGGCTTGATGGTTTTCTAGATGCATTTTACTTAGCTGCATCTATCCTGGATTAGTTAGCATAAGTGATTTGGTTCTCACAGGGATTCTACGAAACACGTAATATCTTTTACTAACTTCCTTTATGTTTAAACTAGCTGATGAGTATTCTATTGTCCTTGACTAAGAACTCTGATTACTATACCATATCCATTTTCATTTTGAGATACTTGATGATGGTGTCTTAGTTCACTGGGGTTGCTAGAACAAAATAGCACAACCTGAGTGACTTATAAACAAAACATACTTATTTTTCAGCCCTGGAGGCCAAGGATGTGACACCGGCTGGTTCAGTGTTTGAAGACAGCCCTTTGCTATAACTCTCTGTCTGCTGTGTCCTCACATGGCAGAAGGGACAGAGGAATTCGCTTGAACCTCTAATCCCTCCATAAGGGCTCATAATCTAACCCTAGTTCCTTATACCAAATCACCTCCCAAGGGCTCCACTTCCTATGCCATTGCCTCTGGGGGGTTAAAGTTCAACTTAGGTATTTTGGGGGATACAAACATTTAGAACGTGGCAGATGGAAAGGCATCAGAGGAAGGTTAGAATGGTGGAAAGACTAGTACTGAGTCACTCAGGGTGAACTAGCTCATACCATGTCAGGGGTCACTTATTCTTTCTTCTTATAAATCTAGGTGCCTTTTCATTACTTCTGTGTCCCTTCATAAATAGTATGCCCCTTCATTTTACAGATGAGGCAATGTCACAATTGCCTCATCTATAAAATGCATTGATGTAAAGTAATAATTTTAGTAATAGTTTGGTGTAATGGTCTTTTCTTTCCTGCCTTCTATCTCCACCTCCTTAGTTAAAACCCAAATTCCGTATTGACGTTTACACTGACATCTTGATGCTTAATCCAGCTTGACTTCTGGGGGTTTCTGATGATTTTAGATGATTTACAAAGAACTGTTGATTTTATCTGAGGCTTGCCTTGCCTTGTAAATCCAGCACATTTACTATAACTACTTAAGTTGTATTACCACAAAGAATGATGATTTCATATAAAATAATCAGAAAAGCTTTAATAGTCATAGATCAATGACAGGAAAAATGCTCATTATTATGAGTCAGGTCACATCTACCCATGAGTTTTGTTTTGTTTTGTTTTTAAAAATAAATGTGTTAAAACTGAAAACATATTTTGCCAGCCACCTCCTTCCCTTGCCTTTTTGAAAGTCCATATGTTCTTCAGGGGAAAATTGAATTCAGCTTTTCAGAAATTTAAAAGTCTTTTGATGTGCAAGATTTCTGGGACTTTAAAAATCAGACCTAAAGTCAATTGCTTGGACAAAATTTAAATTGCATTTTCCAACACTTTGAAAAAATATTTGGGTCAGATTCAAAAGTTCAATCATCTTCTGCTACTTGGAAGTAAATTCACATACTGGCAGGGCATATTTACACACTCTTTATTTTCCAGTAGACATTAGGAGGTCACAGATTTGCTCACATTCAGTATTCAGTTGTCCACATTCACATTCCATAAAGCTGGGTGTAGCAGCTTCAGTGATTCCCCTCTCTCCCGGGTGGGGTGGGTTCATTGCAAGAATGAGTTGCTCCATGCGAGTGCAAGACTGTATTGCTCCATCTAAGTCAAACACCTCAATTTGAAAACATAGCCAACTGGGTGCTGTTAAGAGGATCTGAGCCTTCTCAAAATCTATTCACACCTGCTTTGGGCAGGGCTGGAACCTGATTGTCATGGTATTTGAGTCTGGATTAGGATTCCATTCAACAGGAGGAAGAAGTTGGGGGTCTAAACCTTTGATTTTCCCCCATCTGACCATGGAGAGATTAGAGTTGATGGCTCCAAACAAGGAATAGCAGATTGGGGGAAGGAAGAGAGAGGGGGAGCACCTTCTGAAATGTTGAAGGAGGTACTTGAGTTTTAAATTCTCAATTTTTTTTTAAAATTTTTGTGTAGAAGAACTCGGGTGTAGGCCAGAGGTGCGGGGGTGAGTGTGGGGTGAGAGGACTCACCAGAGACAGAGTGGGGATCAGAACAGGCGAATCTCCTGAGACACACTGCTGAGGGGAGCAGCGGGCAAGACATGACAGGTCTGCTGCGCCATGTGGGTCAGCTCCCTGGCTGGGGATATAAGTCAGGCCATAGAGGTAATAGTGCTGAAACTGAACCCCTAGGCCACCAGGGAGGCCCCTGGGAAAGGTACTTATGAATGCCTTTTTTTAATCTGTGAACTTGAGTTTCCTTATCTAAAACAGAAGGGCTAGGCCATAGCAGTGTTTACAAATGGAACTCTTCAAAGTCCTGTGATTCCAGAAAGATGTTCCCAGAGCTCTCCAGATTTTATAAGTTTTACATATGAAGATTTTGGAGAGAAGTGCTTTAGATGAAAAGGATTCTGCTGCTACGAAACAAAGAGGAAGCAACTTTCAACTCCAGTATTTTAGATTTTTGTTATTTAACTTGGTGAGCTATTACTTTGTCTTGTTATAGATTTTAGATCTCATAGAGGGAATGGCACCTGGATCTGACCTGAGAAAATGAAAGTTTGGTTTGAATAGTAGATACTGATCATTTACATCCCAGGGTTAATGAGGCTCACGTTGCTTCTCCGCTGTCTGAAAAAGACTTTGGAGAAAGACAGAGGAGTGAAGTAGCAAGACGTGGCACATATACATGACAGAGCCCTTGTTGCAAACACCTGTCAGCCAGGAGGCTGTTTTGGTTGTGCGCCTTGGCGGAGATGGATTAAGCTCAGTGAGTGTAAAGTTGCTGTGTGAACTCCACATGGTAAAAACTGGGTCCTGTGCTTCCCAGATAAAATGGTTATTGTACTACCACCACAATAGAACCATCCATTCCAGGGATATCTAGATGGGACTCCCCATCAAAAATCTGCTGTTGATGTGCAACCTCACTTTCTGATCAAATGGTGGCCAGGAGACTTGACGGCGCCCTACCGCTTTGTCAGGCATGTATGTGGTTGAGAAAGCAGAATGAGAAGACCAAACCTGGCTATTTTACTTGAAATGAAGTCTCCAAACATCACACGTGGCCAAGGTAGAGAGGAGCTGATAAAAGCACAGATTCCAGTGGAGTCTGAGAGGGACTCATGTTTGGAAGAATTGGTAGCTATCATTATGTTTTATGTGGTTTTTGTGGTTCAGCTTAGATAATTTAGAAGTACACCATCAATTCTAGAAAATATGAATTAATTTAGGGTTGCAGGAAGGACGTGAGTGGTTGCTCAGGTATTTTGGTGGGCGAACCAAAAAGACAGAAGGGGGAATGCCTTGGGGCATGAGACGCTTTTCAGGGAGATGGTTACATTCATCTTCTTGACTGTAAAGATGGTTTCACATTTTGACATATGTCAAAATTTATCCAGTTGTACACTTTAAGCATAGACTGTTTGTTGTATGTTAATTAAGCCTCAGTGAAACTCCTCGCTTTCTTATCCTAATTGGTAAAATAATTGACATTCCATCACAAAATGATTGTTAAACACTTTTATTTCTTCTTAATGCAAGGTCCACTTTTCTGGAGTTAAACTTGGTAATGTACTCAGAGTGGCTGGTATTTGAGATGGTTTCATTGGCACAAAAGGCAAATTCAATTTATGAATATCAGCAAGTTCCAAAGGTGAGGGGAAGTTTGGTTTTGATGCTTACGTGGGGAGAGGCAGCTCTTCTTGAACAATTTCCTGCTCAAATCTCTATCTGGATTCTTTGAGTCCTCATCTAGCTGACTGGATCTCACTTCCCAGTCTCTAGGTGTTATTGTCCTAGAATGAACACATGCAAATGACATGCAAATGAAGAATATTCACACGTTTAATTATTTTCCAAGTGAAATGTGGGATGGTTTGACTTTTGACTATTTATTGCCATGATAATAATTCTCAGACTTGAATTTGAAATTTGTTACTTACCAGAATAATATTTAATTATTGGAGTATTCATTCAAACAATGATGGGTTTTGCTTTATAAATTAATATTATTTGATCACTTCAGAATGAAAAACATGAGAAAAGGCAGGGGCTTTTAAATGACGTAGATCTGAGTTTGCGGATCTTGCACAGAATAAAATCTATGATGGAGGCTAAGTGGTTTCCAGTTTTTACACTATAACTTCCTTCTGTATAAAATGGAGATAATGGCTTTTTTTATCATAATTTTGGCAAAAACTAGAGATGGTGTTTGTAAAGTGTCTAGCATAATGGCCAAATAGACACTCAATAAACAATAGTGGGCCATTAGTTTGTACAGATGACCAGATTTCATGACTTTTGGAAATCACTTTTTGATAACATTATGACCAGGTATTTTGATTCTATTGTTTCCCCCATTCCTGTCAACATACTTATTCCAATTTTTCCCATCCTTTTTCACTTGACAAGCGCAACATTAATTTTAGCTTGCCTTAAGTTAGTCCTTGTGTGGTAAATTCTTCCTCTGTTCTCTTCCCCCACCCCAGTCTAGTTTTCCTTTGTTTCCAAGCCATGACAAAAATGTTGGCTGTGGGAAATATTTATTGGGTGCCATTTAGACAAAAATAAGAATCTGATTGAATAGTCTCCACAACTGTCAGTTGAAACTAAACACGGAGTTGCCATGGATACTGGTTGCTTGGCCTCTGCTCCAACACATTAGAGCCTTTTTAGTTCAACAATGTGGGAACCACAGATGCTGCCACGCATTGTATTCATAATCAGCCTGGATCTCTTAGCAGAGGGAGAGCTTGGGTTTGCTGTAGCAGAACAGGGGTGAAATCCTCAGAAGAAAAACAGAAAGCCCTGTGCCTCGCTTGTGTCTTACTAGAAGTGGTAATCTCTGCAGACCCCGCTTTTACCTTCCCCGCAGTCATGTCATCTAGACAGTAGCCCTCTCTTGATATTTGTTTGGAAATGAGAATCTCTGTTGTGTTTTTTGTGAAATACCACAGGAGCAGCTGCTAGGAGATCATATGCATGCTTGGGTATGGGATTTAAGGCATAGTTAAAGGAGAGAGAATCTAAGCAAGCGTATGAGAATCCCACATGCTACATGGACAGCTGGAGTCAAAGAGAGATCCCAGGTTGATTCAGAAAGTTCTGGCCTGCCACTCACCAGCTATGTGGCCTTGAGCAAATGAAACAAGACAAACCTCAGTCTCCTTTCTGCTGGTACTTTCACTGGTAAGGCCCCTCGTGGATTGGATCCAGCTGGATATTCCAGGTTAAGCTGACAGTTTAAAGCCCATGAATACCAACCTTAATCCCATCTCCACATTTAAATTCTCTTGGCCATATTCATAATTTGCTATTCTATATTCATCATTTCTATATGCACACCATGGCATATTCCTGTATCCTGGGGATGCAAAGGTGTAGGTGGACATCTTTGGGAGGGGGGAGTTATTCTACACTGCAACAGTGCAAAAGAAATTTGACTTCATTGCCCATAAATATCTATGTCTTTATAAATTCTCTCCACTGTGATAAAAGGAGGCATTTCTAATTATCAGTTAGAGTTTTTCTCAGCCTCTTTTGGTAAAAAGTCACTTTAACCCCACGTGGGACCATTTGCCTTTCTTCGATGTTTACTTCTTTCCCTTCTTCCTATCAAGTTGGTACCTGGATTTTAAAAAATGTAGGTGACTTCAGGGAAATGGTGTGGGCATGAAAGAGACAGCACTGAGGGGGGCAGGGGAGCAGTCTGTCCCCTCCTCTTTCTCTACTATGTCATCTTACTCTGCAGCAGTTGCCCGGATGTTACAACCGAGAGTCATTCTTTCTAAAAATGCTTACGGCATGTACAAAGTATTTTCTATTATTGAGCATCAGTTTCTAAAAAATGCCTCTAAACCAAATATGATCTTATCAGCAAGATATTGAACCCATATATATTTTGAGCAAGAAATATTTCTCTTGCGGGGCCTCCCTGGTGGCGCAGCGGTTTAACGCTATGCTGTGGAGCTGTCGGCAGCTGAGACGCGAGTTCGACGCCCGGCTGGGGAGATTCCCACATGGCGCGGCAGACCTCTCCTGCCTCGCCCGCTGCTCCCCTCAGCAGTGTATTTCAGTCAATCTGCCTGTTCTGCTCCCCACTCTGTCTCTAGTGAATCCTCTCACCACCCCATACCTCTGGCCTACACCCCAGCTTGTATGCATAAATGAATAAATCTTTTAAGGAAAAAAAAAAAAAGATTTCTCTTGCCCACTTCGATCCTGTGGGAGTTTGAGGCCTAAAGTCCACAATTATAATCTTGTTTTCCTTAGCCTGCTCTAAATCTGGATATTTCATAGCTAATGCCATGTTATGATTTTCCACCTTGTCCTTGCAGTAGACAGGCAAATAGAATTCCAATCTGAGCAGTATTTGCAGGAAACATTGATTGTTCTCCTAAAGAAGAACTTGTGGTTATTATAAAGAGAAGGGACACCCAATTCTCTTCACTGAAGGCAAGCGATCAGAAGCCTACTGGAAACAACATAATCCAAACATCTTCTCTTTCCACAAATTTCTGGTTGTCAAGAATAATTATATGTAAGAGAGTTGCCTCAATAGCTCTGTGAGTCGCTCTCATTGGATTTCTCTTCCCCGTCTAGCTGCCTCGCTGTGAACGGGGCATCATTTATTGTTAGCCATAGGCAGAGCTCATTGTTGAGGGGAGGTAAACAGAAATTGAATTTGTGAGCCAGCCCTGAGTAAAATATGTGGTGATTCAAGTTTTGTGATTAGTGACGCAGGGCTTCCTACTTTGTTCCCCCACAATGATGAGACAATGGTTCAATTTGTTTTTTTTTGTTTTTTTTTTTTTTTTTTT
>PVIJ01022941.1:0-15148 GCA_004024925.1 Scalopus aquaticus
TTCTTGATACTTACACGAATTTCTTTATTTTATTTTCACAAAACTTCAGAAAGATAATGGTAACTTTTTCTGACCTTCATTTTGCACATGCATTTTCTAGACATTTTTTCTTTGTTTCCTTTCTTTGCTTTCTATATCCTTATGCCCCGTATATCTTACAAATTATCACTATTAATTGTTATAAGGTTGGTGATATGAAGGGGATAAAAGACTCTGATGGTTTTCTTGGTACTCACATGAATTTCTCAATTTTATTTTTCAGCAAAGCTTCAGGAAGATAAAGGTAACTTTTTTACTGATATTCATTTTGTTCATGTATTTTCTAGACATATTTTCTTCTTTCCCTTTCATTCTTTTCCATATTCTTATGCACCTTCTGTCTTACAACTAAATAATTATTATAATGGCATTATAAAGTTGGTGAGATGATGGGATTAGGATAAGAATTCTATGTGTTTTTTTTTTTTTGATACTTACATGAATTTCTCTATTTTATTTTTCAACAAAACTATGGGAAGATAACGGTAACTTTTTACTGATAATGATTTTGCTCGTGTATTTTCTAGACATTTTTGCTTTGTTCCCTTTCCTTCCTTTCTATATCCTTATGCTCCGTATGTCTAACAAATGATCACTATTAATTGCTATAAGTTGGTGATATGAAGGGGATTAGGCTAAGACTCTGCTGGTTTTCTTGAAACATGAATTTCTCCATGTTATTTTTCAGCAAATCTTCAGGAAGATAATGCTAACTTTTTACTGAGAGTGATTTTGCTCATATATTTTCTAGACACTTTTTGTTTGTTCTCTTTCCGTGCTTTCTTTATGCTTATGTTCCACATTTCTGGCAAATTATTATTATCATAGCATTATAAAGTTAGTGATATGAAGGGGATTGGGCAAAGAATTCCGTGTTGTTTTTTGTGATACTTACATGAATTTTTCCGTTTTATTTTTCAGCAAAATTTTGGACAGATAATGGTAACATTTTACTGATAATCATTTTGCTCATGTATTTTCTAGACACTTTTTCTTTGTTCCCTTTCCTACCTTTCTATATCCTTCTGCTCCGTATGTCTTACAAATGATCACTGTTAATTGTTATAAGGTGGTGATAGGAAAGGGATAAGGCTAAGAACTCTGCTGGTTTTCTTGGTACTCACATGAATTTCCCCATTTTTTTTTCAGTAAAACTTCAGGAATATAAAGGTAACTTTTTATTGACATTCATTTTGTTCATGTATTTTCAAGACATATTTTCTTCTTTCCCTTTCATTCTTTTCCATATTCTTATGCTCCTTCTGTCTTACAACTAGAGGATTATTATCATAGCATTTTAAAGTTGGTGATAGGCTAAGTTTCTGTGTTTTTTTTTTTTTTGATACTTACATTAATTTCTCCATTTTAATTTTTGGCAAAACTTTGGGAAGATAATGGTAACTTTTTACTGATAATGATTTTGCTCATGTATTTTCTAGACATTTTTTCTTTGTTATCTTTCCTTCCTTTCTATATCCTTATGCTCCGTATGTCTAACAAATGATCAGTATTAATTGTTATAATTTGGTGATATGAAGGGGATTAGGCTAAGTACTCTGCCTCACATGAATTTCTCACATGAATTTCTCCCATTTTATTTTTCATCAAATACTCACATGAATACTCACATGAATTTCTCCATTTTATTTTTCAACAAATCTTCGGGGTACATATACACAATGGTATACTATTCAGCATTCAAAAAAGACAAACACTTGCAATTCACAACAACATGGATGGACCCAGAGGGGATCATGATCAGTGAAATAAGCCAGAAAGAAAGAGAATAATATCTAATAGTTTCACTTATAACAGGAATATAGGGGAGCCAAATAAGAAAGCAACATTCAGCAGGGATGGAGGGGTGGGGGAGGGCTCAAAATGGGAAGGAGGGGAGCACGGAGACTATGGTGATGGCTCCACTGGTGAACAGGTGGTGGTAACTTATGGGGAATACATAATAATGTAAAAGATACGAATAACAAAAATAAAAATTATATTAAAAAAATCTTCAGGAGGATAATGCTAACTTTTTACTGATAATGATTTTGCTCATGTATTTTCTAGACACTTTTTCTTTGTTCTCTTTCCTTCCTTTCTGTACGCTTATGCTCCACCTGTCTTGCAAATTATTATTATCATAGCATTATAAAGTTGGTTATGAAGGGGATTAGGCTAAGTATTCTGTGTTGATTTTGATACTTACATGAATTTTTCCATTTTATTTTTCAGCAAAACTTCGGGAAGATAATGGTAACTTTTTACTGATAATGATTTTGCTCATGTATTTTCTAGACACTTTTTCTTTGTTCCCTTTCCCCCCTTTCTATATCCTTATGCTCCGTATGTCTAACAAATGATCACTATTAATTGTTATAAGGTTGGTGATTTGAAGGGGATTAGGATAAGAACTCTGCTGTTTTTCTTGGTACCCACATGAATTTCTCCATTTTATTTTTCAGCAAATCTTCAGGAAGATAATGCTAACTTTTTACTGATAATGATTTTGCTCATGTATTTTCTAGACACTTTTTCTTTGTTCTCTTTCCTTGCTGTCTGTACACTTATGCTCCACCATTCTTTCAAATTATTATTATCATAGCATTATAAAATTGGTGGTATGAAGGGGATTTGCCTAAGAATTCTGCGTTGGTTTTCTTGCTACTTATATGAATTTCTCCATTTTGTTTTTCAGCTAAACCTCGGGAAGAAAATGGTAACATTTTACTGACACTCATTTTGCTCATCTATTTTCTAGACATTTTTTCTTTGTTCCCTCCCCTTGCTTTCTATTTTCTTATGCTCCTTCTCTCTTACAAATTATTATTATCATCGCATTATAAAGTTGGTTATTGAAGGATATTAGGCTAAGAATTCTATGTTGGTGTTCTTGCTATTTACATGAATTTTTCCATTTTATTTTTCAGAAAAACTTCAGGAAGATATTGGTAACTTTTTACCAACATTCATTTTCCTCATGTGTTTTCTAAACAGTTTTGTTACTTTTCCTTCCTTTCCATATTCTTTGCTTCTTCTGTCTTTTATATAATTACCATTATATCATTATAAACTGTTGATATGATGGGAATTAGATTAATTTTTTTTCAGTTTATAAAATTATTCCGTTAACTTGGGTCTGCAACATGTTCTCTGAGATCTATTCCTCATTGTTTGTACATGATATCGCCCCAATTCTTAATGACAATATTCAGATTCCAAAGATGCTGAGTGAGATAAGTTCCTTCTCTTGTTAATCTTTTATACACTTTGTATATTACTGATGTCATGTGTAATCCTGAGACTTGCTAGTGTATGTCTCTTGGCCATATTCTCAAGTCACTCAAGAAATATAAATATTTTAACATGATTTTGCCTCATGATTATCTCTTTCTAACCAAACTGATTACATTTCGCTCATTTTCACTAAGCCCATTTATTCATTTATTTTAAGCAACATTGATTTATAACACTGCAAATGATTCAGAGTTATAGGATCACACTTTTTCATATGCATGTCACCATACTACACCCAGCAACAAGGTGCCCATAATTGACCACTATAGTTCACTGGACCCATTCATTTAATTATTAATCCAACAAATTAATGTTCCTACAGGGCATTTTATGCATGCATGTTCATTTAAATAAACTTCATTGATATTTTATCTCTAAAATCTAAGACTACTTTCTCATATATTTCTACTCTATTTTCAGTATTCCATTTCAAACATTATACCTTGGTGTCCCCAAATGTCCTACTGTGTTCTTCAAACTGTAGCAAAGGTATTAGATGAGACGAGCTTTAGAAATTTCTTTTGCTATGTTTTAAATGTGCATTACTGTGTAAGTATGAAATACAAAGATTGGAAAATGTTTGATTTTAACTGCATCTTTCTTATAATGTTAAAAAAGCCTGTCTCATTTATGATTCTTTTTTTTATGTATTTTCCCTCAGATAGAAGAAAGGCTCAATTCAAGTCTGGTGAGTAATGCTTATCTATCAGAAAACTGAATTCATCGTCTTTCTTGTGTACTACATCCATAAAAATAGAAAATGGATGCAGATATTTAAAAAAAATGATAATGTTTGCCAATGAAACATTCTTAGTATTATCTTCCTAAATTTCATAAATTTCAATACATTCTCCGTGAAGTGCAAAGCACAATGATTCAGCATGTTTTCGTACTTCCATTCTTTCTTCCCTTTGTTTATTTTATGATCCTTTCTTTCTGTAAATCTTCTCTGTCTCCCACATTTTGTTGTTCCTGTATTTCTAACTATTGCACATCTTAGAATAATTGTCATGTTTGAATAGAGGAAATTAGAGCAATAAGTATAGAAACATTAAGTATAAGGTATTCACATCAAGAAATGGTACATAGACAGGGAAAAATAGAAAATAACAATAGAAGGGAAAAAAATTAAACTGCCTATTATGCTCTTTTGCAGCTGAGAGGAATATCCCATTATATCCGGGTAAGTAACATGGATTCTGATAAAGAAAATCCATTTATCAAATATTTTATTTTGTTTGTATTATATTTTATTAATGTAGTGTTGATTTACAAAACCAAATATGACTGAGGAGTGTAGTTTCACACTTTTTCACATCTCTTCACACCACAGCCACCACCACAAAGGCACTGATTGTCCTCCCCATAGCCAACTGGGGCCCTTCTACACCTTGCTCCCTACCTTCCTTTCCCTTCTCTTACCCTCAGTTCTGCAGTATTATTTCTAGTGTGTTTTTGCCTTGTTTTTTTTTCTTTTGTTTCTTTTTATATTCCACATATCAGTGAAATTATCTGGTATTTGTCTTTCTCCTTCTAATGAATTTCACTTTGCTTAATCCTCACCAGTTCAAATATTCTAAATAAATACCTACTTGTGCAAAACAATATGCTGAAAAATCAAAGAAAATCAAAAGTGTATCTTCCATTAACTCAACAAATTACTGAATACTTTAACAGAAAGCAATGTTTGAAACATTAAATTCTAGCAGTTTTATTATTTTTAATTGCATTTCACATTGTGCTTTGGTTATTATCTACTAAAATCTGAAGAAACTAAAGCATACAGTACATTATTTGGTCAGTCTTACCACATCATTTATATCCCCTCAAAAATCCTAAATGAATTACAGATATTTATTCTATGAGATGTAGCCTGAGAAGAACATAAAAATGAATCCGGTATTCAAGTCAGACAAAATTTAACAAATTGTAAATAGATGTTCAAGAGTATTTCCTTTGTTGCCATTTTTCTTGAATTTCTAATTATTACTTAATTAGAAATATTAAAGTATTTCTACTCATAATATTGTAGGAAGAAAGGCAGCTTTATCTTTCAGACCACAAGGTTCAAGTTCATTTTCTTAAGTTCATTTTTTGTTTGCAGATTGGAAGAAAGAATTATTCAAACCTGGTAAGGACATGATGATTCAGCAGAGACACTGCTTTTTGGGGTAGTCTCAGAGAAAGATGGGTGAGGATGAGCTGGATCTACTCATTCCAGAGAGGTCCTTACAGAATGGGAACTCTCTGGTATGGGTCTATTGAGTCCCTCTCAGGAACATGATGGCCCAAATGTCTCTGCAGCAGATATACTCCTGGATGCACACTCTGCCCATCCTTGCCTCTCCATCTCTGAAAATGGAAGAAAGGTAACCTGTCAAGAAAGGAAGGAAGAACTATCCATCTCAGCAGAGAAATTTGACATTTTTCCCTGTGTGCTTGGTCACCTGAACATCAGCACAGGGAGATACTACTGGGAAGTGGATGTTAAAGAGACACATGCCTGGGACCTGGGAATTTGCCAGGCTGATATACCAAAAAAGGGGAGGCTCACAATGTCCCCACAGAATGGTTTCTGGGCCATCAGGCTGTATGATGGGGAATATTGGGCCCTTACCTCCCCTGAAACACATCTTACTCTAAGTGAAATACCCAATACTGTGGGGATATTCTTGGATTTTGAAGCTGGAGATATATCTTTCTTTAACATGACAGATGGAACTCACATTTTCACTTTATCCCAGAATTCATTCTCTGGTCATGTTAGGCCTTTTTTCAGGCTTTGGCCCTCCAAATCAGGCCCCATAATCATAAAAGAACTAACTGATTCTTTAGTTCCTATGTCACACACTTGATAAATACTTTGGGCACTATGATGATCATAATTCTCCCCTTACTGAGATACAAATTGATTTTTTCCTTCTTACTGGTTCATTCTCAGAGTGAATGTCCGGGATGCTGAAAGATAATTACCCCTTTTACAAATGATGCTTTCTGCTTAGTTATAGATTCCTCCTTATATTATGTTGTTCTATGAAAGTGGTGTGCAAATATTAGAATTCCTAGCCTCCCCTACTGCATTGTCTAAATTATGGACGGTATTTCAAACTGAAATACTCTGTAGGACTCATGAGATGTGACCTTGAAAGGAAATTGTGTCTTTCTTGGTTTTGTTTTTGTTTTTGTGCTTATTCAAATGTGTCATGAAGGATGGAACTCAAGCAACATCGATGACAATGTTATAGGGCTTGGATGGCTGAAGAATTAGAATGAGTTTGCATGGAACAAATTTATTGCCCAATTTCGAAATTATTCTTCATGAGAAATAAATTTTCACAATTTTAAGCCATTTGTATGTTCTTTTTTTTGATACTTTTCATTAAATCTGACTGACTGAAACACTTGTCCTTTAAAATCAGCAGTTAATGACATCTAGAGCTGACTAGGAAAAACTGGAGGTATAAAGTGAATACTTGATACATAGTGACTCCTACTTTCCATGTGTCAGTGTCACTGGGGCTCTCAAAGTCTTAATCCATCATTCCCTCCTGAGAGTTCTTATTTAGGTGGCATGGTTAATAATGTCAAGTATTCTCATACTAGTAAATGAAACTTGCTACTGTTACTGTCCTTCTGCCACAAAACTCCAAATATGTATGAATCTAATCATCCATTTAATCCTGGAAGCTCAATGTTACAAAAATAATCCATACAAATGAGCACATGACTATACATGTAGTCACTTAATATCAACTGGGATAAGTAAGCTGTTCTGAAATCCTCTCATGGATTTCAAGCAAGTGCACACCCTTGCTTTTTCACTGTTAATTTAATTAGAGCTTAATTTTATTTAAGCTTTCAACTTACTATACCCTTATTTCATTATATGACTATATTCCCACCTTGAATAATAATAATATTGAGAAGAATAATGATGAGGAGAAGGAAAAGGAGGAGGAAGGCATAACCATCTAAAAGGAAATGTTTGAGCTTTATAATAACAAATAGAATAAATTTATCTAGTGCAATACCACTCCATTATTCTTACTGCTTTATTAAGAAAAGCATCCCTCTTCCTTTACAGGGAACATCATTCTTTCTTCTCTTTATCTTTTCTTCATTGCCCCCTCTGATACTGGGATTCATCAGTTATTCTTCTCAGCCTTTACACTAACCTCTTTGTCTTAAAAGAAGTCAAATCCTTGACTATCTTAAAATCAAAACAGTTTCACTTTTCTTCATCTCTATTATCTTATAAACTCTCCTAAATCTTTTTTCATAATCAAATTTCTCAAAATATTTATCAAAATAGTCTATATTACCCTGTTCGCCGTTATCTTTCCAGTATTATCTATGTTATGAGTTGACTTGTGGCCCGGACCCGGACCCCTTAATATTCATATGCTGAAGTCATAACCTCAGCATTGAGCAGGTGGCTTTATTTAGCAATAGGGACATAGGAAGTGCAATTAGTTAAGATGAATTCATACTGGACTAGAGTGTCACTAGTCGAGGAACATTGGAGAACCACCACAAATTAGGAGAGGCTGGGACAAATTCCATCTAACACTTTCAGAGGGAGCACAACCCTGCTGGTACCTTGATCTCAGATTTTTAGATTTCATGACTGTGAGACAATTAACTTCTGTTGTTTAGGTAACTGTGGTAGTTTATTACAGTAGCCTAGCAAGAGGTCTGGTAAAGGGCCAATTGAAGGTAGTCCTCGTGCATTAAATGGTAGGCATAGCAGTCACGTTATAGACGTATAATGTCTCACATGTTTCTCTAAAATAATTTCCTGAAATTTAATCACAACTTTTCAATGGCTTCAACATTTGAACTGAACACTCTATTAGGTTTTATCAGCCTATATTATGGTTAATCTCCTAGAGGTTTTATATAGCTTAAGAGACTACAAGATTCTAAGAAGTCTTCTTATAAAGTGGCAGATATAAAGTCCTTAACTCCAAAACCTGAAATTTCTTTGGAACTCTTATCAAACAACTCATCCTTTAGGAATTTCTGCATGTGTGAATAGGTTTAAAAAAAAATCTACCTTGGGAAAAAAAAAAATCTACCTTGGGGCAGCAGGCCTCTCCTGCCTCGCCTACTGCTTCCCTCAGCAGTGTATTTTGGTCAATCTGCCTGTTCTTCTCCCCACTCTGTCTCTGGTGAACCCTCACACTGTCCCACACCTCTGGCCTGCACCCCAGCTCGTATGCAAATATGAATAAATCTTTTAAAAAATCTACCTCACAGAAGTGTTGTTCCTTCTCTCTCTTTTCACACAAACTCCTAATTCATGATATATCATCAATATTATTCTTAGGTCTAGTTGATGGTATAGAGACCTGAAGTATACACTAATGATCATAGAACCATGTCATATGATTGACATCAAGAGAAAAATCAATGATTCATTAGATACTGGAAAACTTTAAATCAAACTTTGACAGTTGACTTGGCAGTAGTATAAGAAGTGTATACAGATTATTAAGACTCTAAAAATACATAACACTGTTTACAGTGATTTAAAATCAAATACTAGCAAAACATGCAGTTTATGTTAATGGCTAGCTGTCTTGCAGCTCCTTGGAGTATAGAATATTCAGCAGGATCTGTATGTGGAAACAGTGAGGGGAAAGCTCTCCTGCCATTCCCTTTACACCAGATCAGACAGAGAATGAGAACTTTAACAATGTAATAAATGTTTATTAAGTGAAAAAGCAAACCAAAAGCTATATTGTCTTATTTATAATAATAAAGTATAGAGAAAACTGGGAGATTTAAAATGATAAACAGGAATCTGAACTGTTCTATGTGATTGTAAATCTGCCATTATAAGTGATGATATTTGAATTTTTTTAACTTTTGTCTTGAGGGAATTATAAATGAATTAACAAAATAAATTTTGAAACAGACTAAAAACAAAAAAACGCCCCCAAAAAATCTCTTTTGGTTTCACTGATAAATTCTACCAACTTTTAAATAATAGCTAATGCCAAACTTTCTTACACTTTTTCAAAAAAATCAAAGAGGAGGACATACTTCCTAACTTATTCTGTTAGGCCAGCATTACCCTGATAGCAAAGCCAGACCAAAACACCATGAGAAAACGAAGTTATTAACCAATTTACAACACATTTCACATAATAAATTTATAACAAAATGCTAACAAACAAAAATCAGCAACATATTGAAAGGATAATACATCATGATCAAGTGGGATTTATTCCTACAATGCAAGGATAGTTCAGTATGTGAAAATCAATCAGCATAATACTCCACATCAGTTGAATAAAGGGGAAAAAAATCATCTCAATTGATGCTGAAAAGCATCTGACAAATTTTTATGATAAAAACACTTAAAAATATGAATAGTGGGAGGGGCCTCTCTGGTGGCATAAAAGTTAAGTCTCAGCACTATCATGCTATCACCACTGCAAGCCAGGGAGCTAATACACATGGCACAGCAGACCTCTCTTGTCTCACCTGCTGCTCCCCTCAGCAATATATTCCAGTAAATCCACTTGTTTTGCTCCACTCTGTCTCTGGTGAATCCTCTCACCCCCGTCCCCGCACCTCTGGCCTACACCCCAGTTCTTGTATGCATAAATAAATAAATCTTAAAAATATATGAATAGCAGGAAACTAACTCAATAATTATCTTAATAAAAATCCATATAGATTCTCATTTGTTTAACCACTGTTACTCAACATAGTACTGGAAATTCTAGTTAGCGTAATTAAGCAAAGAAAATAAAGTGTCCATACTGACAATTATCTGTTTGATAATGATATGATTGTGTATGTAGACAATCCCAGGACTCCACTAAAATACTGCTAGAACTAATAAACCCCAGCAAATTAACATCATACAAATTCAACAAAATAATCAATTCCATTTCTATATATAAACAAAAAGCAACACAAAGAGGAAATTGCAAATATAATTCCATTTACAATAGCATTACAAAGAATTAAATACTCAGGAATTCTGATACAGGAGCCTTGTGGCTCTAGGTGTTACAGACCATGAATGGTTTTACTGAGTTCCACCTCAGCTGCCAGGTTTAATGGCCAATCCTAGCATAAGCTACAGAGTGCACTGGGTCCCTGAGCTCAGTGTTCAGCATGTGGGCCAGTTTGGAGGGTTCCAAGCACCATCAGCCCACACTTCAGCCACTCAGAACTGTATCCCAGCTCTACTATAATGCCTCTGAGTGCACCATCATGCCCAGATTTTGCTGCAGGGCCCTCCACAAACAGAAATCCACTCCACATCAACACAGGTCAGATTTCACATTCTGGCCAGGGTTTCAGTTTTGAATGTGAATGGAATTGAAAATGGATTAATCAGGTATCAGTTCCCGATGGACCAATGAAGTTCAAGCTCCCACCACTGCCATTCAAGGTTTTGAGACTGTTGGGAATTATAAATCAATCAATCAGATTTGAGTTCGAGCAGCAATCAAATCAAGATATTATTGTAAATGGACCAATCATCTTGAAAAGTGGGTTCCCTGAAGAGGATATAAGCCAAAGTTTCAAAGGGCTTAAGAGAGATTCAGCCAGACTCTCTTCTCAGAAGAACTTCATAGACCTCAAAGAAATCTCTAGATCTTCCAGACCTCCAAGACTTCTGAGATCTCTGCAGATCTTCCCATACCTGACCTTCATCCCTGCTTCTGACACCTGCTAACTTGGCCCAGTGTCTCTGAAAGAGCTGTAGACTGGTGGCTGGTTTTCTGGCACCCTCTGCTATTGTGCCCAGCATCTCTTAAGAGCTGTAACATTGATGCCTGCTGCCTGGCATTGACACTTGCTGACCAGTGCTGACTGACACTGCTGACCAGTGTCCAGCTGGCTCTGAGAGCTGCCCATTACTTCTGATCCTACATTTCATTGCTTGACCACCTTCTCTGCCTCTGGTACGTACAGCACTGACTCTTGGTGCTGTTGTTTATGGCACTGTCCTGTCTAGTCTCTAGTACTACCTGGCACAGCCTCCGCATAGGTGCTGCTGGCTGCTGTTACCACCTCAGCAATACCACCTGTGATCACCTCCAATTGCCTCTATGATTGAATCAAATCCACCATTTATCCGTGGTCCACCAGCTCCAGGCTCTTGTCCAAGGGACACCACCAGCTTGCAAAAGCACCCTTTGTTATAGACTACTGGATACTGCGGACATTATTTGGGGTAGGACATCCAGTCATTTGCAGCCTTAAAATCTCTTACCTTTTTCCCAATTTTCCCTTGTTAATAGACCCTTTTTTTTTTTCACACACATTTTAGGATGAGTTATGTCTTGCAGTTATGGGTACATGGATGAGGACTCACACTGACTCATCCCTACGTGTTGCATTGCTTTACTTCCTCAAAAGAATTAAAAATAGAATTATCTTATGATCCAGCAATTTCACTTATGGGTGGATGAACGCTGAAGTCATAAGTTTAAGTGAAATAAGCCAGTTGTAAGAGATAAAATACTGTAAAATTCCATTTATACAAACTTAAAGAAGACAAAATCATAAAGACAGAAAGTATAAAGTGGGTTCCCAGGGATTGTTGGGGAGGGATAGTATTAGGGAAGTTACTGTTTAATGGGTATGGAGTGTCAATTTTAAAAGGTAAAAAATTTATGGGGGTTGTGTGATTGCTGGTGGTTGTATTACAATGCAAATGTATTAATAACACTGACCTGTACAATTAAAAATGGTTAAGGTGATAAATTTCATATGTCTATTTTCCCACAACCAAAAAATAAAAGGTTATACATATGCATAAAGTATATCTGAAATCATAACAAGCAGATTGTAATAATGGTTGCCCTGGGTCACCTGAGAAAAAAAGATGGAAGAGGTATTTAATTTATTGTGTGTGGGGGGGGGGGGGTTAGCTCTTTAAATTTATATTTTTTCTGATTAAATTTCTACCTCCTGAATATTTTTTTATTTTTGCAATGTGCATGAATTACTTATTATAAAAACAAAAATTATGATGTGGTTACTATGTCAAGCTCTTTTCCTGGTATGGCAGTGTGTTCAGAACCAGTAATTACATGGTGGCCCACAGGACTGCTGAGGTCCAGGTGTTTATAATACCAGTCCAGCAACAGCATGAGAAAAACGAGGAGATTATCAGCCTCTGGAGATACCAACTTTACTCCCTGTCACACTGATCATATATTGGACTGTGTACAGTCAGTGTCATGCATAAGTCTATAATAAATCCGGTGAGGTTGAGAGGAAAATATTCACTATATTTAGTGACTTTTTAAAATATTTTTTAAAGATTTATTTATTTATTTATGCATACAAGCTAGGGTACAAGCCAGAGCTGTGGGGCTGTGAGCGGGTTCACCAGAGACAGAGTGGGGAGCAGAACAGGTAGACAGACAGAAATACACTGCTGAGGGGAGCAGCAGGCGAGGCAGGAGAGGTCTGCAGCACCATGTGGGATTCTCCCCGGCAGGGCATCGAACTTGAGTCACCGCTGCTGACACCTCCACAGCGCCAACAGGGAGGCCCTTTAGTGACCTTTAGAATTCAACCCCACCCCTCCATCACTGAAACTGAGCTAGTGTAGGTTGGAGAGTAAAAGGGTGAGATAAGGTAAAAGGATGACACTGTAAACTTTGAGCCATTTGACTGAAAATTAAATCAGGAATATAAGAGCAAAGGGATATTTATTTTTAAAAATTGATTGTGTAATTTAATATATATATAGACTTCTAATGATAGTCAAGATAAAGTATGTCCACTACACCTTATATCTTTCACTGGTTACAACTAAAATTCCTGGACAAATGAAAAATTTGAATAGTTGAGGACTCTGAAAAAGTAAAGAATGGCAAGCAGATTTTGGCAGGGGGGATCAAATCTTATAGGTTAACCAGTATGTGTGGAACATCTCAAGTTTTGTTCTCAATCTATCTAGGCTTTGAGTCAAAGGCAGTCCAAGTCTCAGAACTGCGAAATGAAATCAAACAATAAAAGCTCTAAGACAAACTACACTTACCAGGTCAGTGGCCAGGAAAATAGTCCTGGCATGATGATGTCAAGTCAGAAATTATGTGGGAGTGAGAAGAGAATCTCCTTTGTTTGTCTTCCTTCTATCCCTAAGGCCCTGCCTTGAAGGAGGTCCCTCTCACCTGAGCTGTGCCAGCCCAGAAGTGTAATGGTAGTGCAGGCACCAAAATTCCTGAAGGAAAACCTCTGGGCTCTAGGATCCAGGAAAGGGGGTCTTGGGTCCAAGGAATGTGGGGAAAAACCTTACTAATGTTTGTCTACCTGTTCTCATTGCTGCTTCACCCCAAGGGCAACCACAAACTTTGTGGAGAGTAACAGACTGTAAGATCCATGAAGTAACTAACGGTTAGCACTCTTAGCATGAGTGGAGAGGTAGAACCTCTCAGAAGGGAAATAAAAACTATAAAATGGAACCAAATAGAAAATTCAGAACACTGAGGGTGGTTGGGGGGTATATGTACGCATATATATATGAAATTTTTAAAATTGACTGGTGTACTCAATAGTTAAAAAAGCGAGAATGAAGGTGACATAAAAATGAATCAATAAACTTGGATTAAGATAAAAACTCTCCACCCTGGAGAACAGAAAGAAAATACTGAAAAATAAGTGAATGGAACAGAGCATCAGGGAGCTGCGGGACTGTATCAGAACTGAAAATTTGTGTTACATGAATCTCAGAAGAAGAAGGAAGAAAAGAATGCAGCAGGAAAAATATAATTTGGAGAAGCAGTTGTTAGGCACTTCTTAAATTACATGAAATATAAGCATTTAAAGAATTATAGATTCAAAAAGGAAAGGAAACTACAAACAGCAAATTCAAAGCAAACCAGGTCCACATACATGGTAAACAAACTTAGTTCCTGTGTAGCCCTCAGCAACACATCAGCTCTTGCATGCCTGGATTCCTCATCAATGAATGAAAGCAACAATAATCATCTTGCCTCACATGACCCTTTGAGTTGCTCCTAACTGGTCTCTTTGTTTCTACTTGTTTCACCTTCTGTGTTCATTGTCCCTAGAGCAGCTTTTAAAAAACATACTTCACTTCCCACTTAAACTTCCTCTCCTTTCCTAACACAGTAAGAATAAGTGTCAAACACTTTAGCCTGACCTACATATAACCCTATTTATTAGGGAAATTATGACCCTAGCTAAATTTTCAACTTAATGTTTCACCATTGTCACCTCATTGCCTAGATTCAGATAGGCTTTCAGTCCTGCTTGGGGCATTTTATCTATTTCCCTGCCATAAAGACTCCCTGACAGGGTCAATTATTCATGTCATTAAGGTCTCATCTCAAATGTGTCTTTTCCAGAGAAACCTTTTTGACCACTATAAGCAAATCATTTGCCCCTTAGTCATTCGCTGATCTATGTCATTGTTTAGTGTAAGATCCAGCAATAGAAGAGGCAAGGAAGCAGAGGGGAATGTAAGATAAAGAGGACTTTATTAGTAACTCCCAGGCGAGGGGGAGGGGGTTGGGGGCAACTCCATTTGGAGCTGGTGGCCTTGCAGGTGCATTCGGGCTGCAGTGGCCCGTCTGGGTAGTGGGGACATGAGTTTCTTTCCAAGGTCATATGTCGCAACCTAGACCCCCATATTGTTTTGACAAGGTCACTCTATGGGCGGAGCCTTCAAAGAAGTGTTCCCAAAGTCATGGGATGCGATATTTTTCTTGCAAATAAATTTAAGTATAATTTCAGGAGAACAGTCACTAAGTTTCTCCACCATGCCTGCATTCATTGGCCTTACTCATTAGCTCCTGGAAGCGAGATA
>PVIJ01022942.1:0-15147 GCA_004024925.1 Scalopus aquaticus
GGGGGAGGGGGGCGGGCTGTGTGAATTTCCACGTGGAAAGGACAGAAGCATACTACCAAAATGTCAAAAGCACTGAATGTTGGAATCTGGGGTAATGTAAAGTTTTTCCACAACGAATACAAGCAATATAACCTGCACAAGCTCTAGAATACACATTAAAAAGCAAACTCAGGGGCCTCCCTGGTGGTGCAGCGGTTGAGCGCTGCGCTGTGGAGCTGTCGGCAGCGGCGACGCGAGTTCGATGCCCGGCCGGGGAGATTCCCACATGGCGCAGCAGACCTCTCCTGCCTCGCCCGCTGCTCCCCTCAGCAGTGTGTTTCTGATCTGCCTGTTCTGCTACCTGCTCTGTCTCTGGTGAACCCTCTCGCCGCCCCACGCCTCTGGCCTGTACCCCAGCTTGTATACATAAATAAATCTTAAAAAAAAAAAAAACTTAAAAAAAAAAAAAGCAAACTCAACCAACTTAAAATAATGGCAACGTGCACCGAGGTCTCAGTAGCCACCGTAAATGCACAAGGCCTGAGTTCACCAGTTAAAAGCTGCAGAATGGCTGCGTGGTTGCCTAAGCTCAACCTCCTGCTGCTTACGGGAAACCCACCCTACAAGAAGACAGGACAGGTTTCAAGGCACTCCTACGAGCAAATGGCAATCAAGCAACCAGGAACAGCTATCTCTACATCAAAGCAAGATGGAGTCAGAAAAAACGATCGTGACACAAAGGCCCCATCTTTTTTTGAAGTCAAATAAAACTCGCTGGGGGTAACCGAAAGCCACCCCACCCGTCACCACTGCTCAGTCCTAGAGGTTTGGCCAGAGCCACCAAACGGGGGCAACGAGGCGAACCCACGTCAAGACGGAAGAGCCTGATGAGTCACGCGACCACCAGGCCCCAGTGGCTGGACGGGCAGCGCCAGGCCCACGGTGGGTCAGGTGCGCCCTCGCCCAGGTCAGGGTGGGCCGAGCTGGCAGCGGCAGCGGCATGGGGCCCCTGAACTGAACAGGACCCTTGGGGACCAGGGAGGGCTGTAGTCTGGGCCACCCCATAAATCTGTCCAGGAAATATTCTAGGGGGGAAGCAAAAGACGGACATCAGCCCTGGGGCCTGTCTGAACGACCTTCTGACAGACGCATTCCGTGGCCGGGCCGTGCCCAGGGGCACCCAGCTCAGCCGGGGCGGCTCTTCCTTTGGTCCCGGTGTTTCCCAGAGAGGAAGAGCAGCCATTTCCCTGGCCAGGGGCTAAGAAGGGGCTTTAACGCGGCCTGAGAGCGGGGCAGCCTCCCGAAGTTTCGGGGTCCTTCCAGAATGATCCACACACTTCTTCTTCTGCCTCCCCAGGGGCCAGCTGCCATCCCCTGACACACGCCCTCCACAGGCCCCCGCCCGCCAGCAGCGCGCTCCCGCCAGCAGCGCGCTCCCTCCAGCCGCCCGACGCACCCGCTCCTCTCGCCTCGCGTCGCTCTCCAGAGTCACGACGCCACGCCCGCCCGCCGGCGCCAAACCCTGCCACGCATGCGCCCCGACGGGGGGCGGAGCCACGCGTGCCGCTCCGAAAAAGGCGGGAAGGTTCCTGATTCGCTGAGCGTTTGCGGGCCACCACTGATCTCCCACCCCCTGCTCACGCCTCTTTCCGCCGACCGTACCCCCGCTCCCCCTCAGTCACCTCTCGCCATAAGGGATGACGACCCCGCGGCGGTTCTCTGTGTGGCTTTGATTCACCGCCATCTTGCTCCGGCCCTCCTGCCGCCCGCAGATGGGAAGGGGCGGGGCCTGCGGCCAGCCGTGGGCGGAGCTCTGAGGAGGAGGGCGGACATTATGGCGCAGACCCGGGCCGGCGGGGTGGGCGGTCGTGAGCCGGGCGCTGGGTGCAGACCCACCCGCGATGGCGAAGGAGGCGGGCTGGGGGTCCGGGACGCGGAGGGTGCATGATGGGTGAGACCTGCCCCACCTCGCCCGTCTCTGGGCTCGTGCGTGGTCACCCCGCCTGTGGGTCTGGACCCGAGTCCCAGCCCTGTCCAATCGAGCGGGAGTCCCCGAGTACCCCCAGGCCGGGTCAGGAAGCTGCCGCCCGCCGCCGTTTGGAGAAAGGTCCAGATTCCTCCCCTCTCCCCAGGGGAGCAGGACTTCCATCCGTGAAAGCCTGGAATGGGAGCCGGTTTCTGACGAGGCTGCATCCGGAAAGGGGGCGTGAGCCGGGTCAGGCAGTCAGGGGGACATTTCAACCCTGCATGTGTCACCCGTGCCGGCTCTAAGCTTAAGAGTCTGTGAACTGTTACACCTGCCCAACTCCTCCAAGGTGGGTCGGGTGTCGGTGGGATACTTCATGCTAGATCTGCCTTGAAGACTAAAATGCTGTACATGTTCTTACTTCCTTTAAATCTCACAGATGGCACCAGAAGCCTTCGAGCCAGAGGATGGTAAGGTCTCTTTGGACTGCTGTATCCCATCAAACTGAAGATGCTGTCAATTATGAGATGCAGCTTTTCAAGATACACCACTTAAGAAAAAAGTTGCCAAATACTGACGTGTGATCAGTTTTTAAGATGTGGTCTGATTTGAGAGATTTTTTGAAGTACAATTAAAAGCATTTAAATAGTTCCTTAAGAATATTTAGTAGGGGCCTCCCTGGTGACACAACGGGTTAAGAATAGCATTGTGAAGCTATCCAGAGCCACTGCAGCACGAGTTCGATCCCCGGGCAGGGAGATTCCCACAGGGCGCAGCAGACCTCTCCTGTCTTGCCCACTGCTCCCCTCAGCAGAGTATTTCAGTATATCCGCCTGTTCTGCTCCCCACTAGGTCTCTGGGGAATCCTCTCACCACCCCACACCTCTGGCCTACACCCCAGCTTATATGCATAAATAATTCTTTTTAAAAAATTAAAAGACACAGGCCAGTTATTGTTCAAACAGCAATGTTTAGTTGTACAACACATAAAGTCTAGCAACATTTACACAACCAGTTTGAGTGTCTGTTGGCTTGTTTTCAATTGGGAAATTTAACCATAATGTCACCAAAGGTTGGCTGGGACTGGTCACATTTAAGAAATGGGTCGTTCTTGCATCCCCTAGGCTTGGGCCTCTTGCTCCATTAGGACTTGGTGTTAGATGAATGGCCCACAAGTCACCAGCCTTGAGCAAGTTGTGTCCAGGTAGAGATGGGGAAGGGAGGCAGAGGGGGGTTCCAAAAAGACACAGTGTGGGGGGCAGTGGCAGTGACATTCGCAAACATTCATGCATCTGATGGGGCTTTGCCTCCACTGGGTATTTTCCACTAGCCTACTGTGGCCAGGCTAATTCATTACTCACACTAACGGGGTGGAGGTGGGGCTAGGAGTTCTCAGGGTGGGTGATAAGAGATCCCTCTTATTGCTAAGTAGACAGAACGGTACTTCTTTCTTTCTCGGGTTCACATCTCATGCATTTCTGGAGTTCGTGTGTGTTTAGTTCTTTTTTTGAGCGATAAGGAAGTCAACTCCAGAAACCTCTACGGGAAAACCACTCTTCCTAAGGGCTGTGTTATGGGAGGGTGGCTCTCAGGGCCAGCCACCAGCGGTTTTTTTCAAGAAGTGACCCTAGCCCTTGCTCCCTCCCACCTGTAAAGACTCATCCTTATAAATAAGCGTTAAGCAATGAAGGAGACATCCTTGTCCCACATTGGGGCTCACATAGCTGACGTCAACACATCTGACAAGCAGAAAAGTTGCTTTCTTGACCCTTTAAGGAAGCCAAGAAGCTCATGCAGATGAATGGATAGAGAGCAAGGCCATCCCCTTGGAGATGGTTACGAGTAGCTGGTATGGGTTTGCAAGGGCAGAAGAAGCTCGTGGCGAGTTCTTTCGCCCTACAGATGGGCTGGGACCGGCTGACAGACGATGGAGGAGGGCAGTGCTGGCAAGAACTCCATTCCACTGGGAGGTGAGGGTGGTTTGGATAAATGGAGGAACTGTCCTAAAAAGGCCGCTGGCCCCTCCCATCTGCTGGGGGAGGCGGCTGGACAAGGACAACACTAGAAAGAGCCTGGCCCGGCAGCAGTAGCCGCTGAGAGGAATGTAGGGAGAAGCCGCGCTTGAAATGGCCTTCATTCAGCAGAGGGGCAGGGGGTGGCTGGCACGGGTGGAAGGACAGTGCCCAGGAGGCCTTCTCCCTGCAGGGGGGTTGAGAACGGTTGAGGGTGTGGAGACCAGCAGCTGGCAGCAGACATAGAAAATAGCTTCTCCAGGGGGGCTCAGATGAGGGTTTAGGGGCACCAACCATCATTCTCCTAGTCAGCCTCTCCAATGCCCCCGCCCCACCCCTGGATCTTCCCTGCTAGGCCTACATGTCCACTCCCATGTCCCCACATGCACTGCTCACAGGAGGAGCCAGGGACCCCTCCTCTGTAGAAATGTGACCGCTGGGTGTGACCCTGTTGCGGCTCTGCCCTGGAAGGTGCCCACCCCGGAATCCCTTTGTGGGTGAGGAAAGATGTGGGTTGAATTGGTACAGGGTCTCCAGGAAAGGTTCTGGGTTCTTGGCGATCTGGTCACCCACTTTCTCCCAGTCCACTGACCTTGGCCTTAAGTCTGTGTGATTCCTAGCACCTGAGTGATAAGCAACTATAAATGCTGGGATTTGTAGAGGCCCAAACACCTAGGGCCCGCCCAGGAGACGGAAAGGGAGGTGGGGAGAGGTGGTTGTAAACTGTATCACTTGGCATTTTTCCCTTGCCTAAAGCTAAATTGTTTCCCCAGTCCTGGATTTCAGCCACCTTATAGACCAAAGAGAAAGAGTAACTTGTTTCTCAAACCAATAGGGGCGATATAGAAGCACTAATAAGTGCAGGCCTGAAGGGACAGCAAGAAAAGGCTAAATGTATGTAATGTCTACAGAGGTGGGGAGGGGAGACCAGGGAAATGCAGACAGACAGACAGAGATGCAGTTAGCGTCAGCATAGAGTGAGAGAAAACAGAAGAGGAAGAGGCAGCCACGAACCCATGGGCAGAGGGAGAAGCAGAGAAGCTCGCTGGGAGGGAGAGGGAGGGGGAAGATTCTGGTGGGAAGAAGGGAGGTGTGGTTTTAAAATTTGTCTGTGGAGCCAAACCAAGCAGAAAGACAAATATTGTGTATTGTTTTGGGAACTTCTTTAGACTCAGTTCTTCTATAACTTAATGCCAAAAACAACGGCGGGCACAGGAGCCATGCCAGCTGCCGTGTGTCCTCTGCCTGGCTGCCCACAGGGACTGCTGCCCAGGCCTCGCTGAGGGGCTGGTTTCTCGCAGAACCTCAGTCTGGACTGTGCTGTGCTTTCAGCTGGGGTTTTATTTTGAAGGTGCCCTGAAGTCCTTTTTGGAAGTAGATTAGGCACACACCCTAAATAGGCAAAGGGAGCTGAAATTTAAAGGAAGTGAAAGCAGTAGGGGTGGGGTGGGAGCAGGGAGGAAGTGGGAGGAGCAGCGCAGAGGCCAAGGTGAGTAGACAGCAGCCTGCGACGGAGACAGGTGGACGCTTCTGGACAGCAGACATGACGCAGACCAAAGGGTGGAGCTCTCTCCACTCCGAGGCACTGATTCCTTCTGCAGGAGCCCAGCTCTGGCCTAGGCCTCTCCCTTCCCCTGACCTTCCTCGCCGGAGGTCCCCGCCTGTTACCAGACCCTCCAAGCTCACAGGGAGGGGCCCCACCACTGCCCAGGACTCTGCATCCCAGTGCGGCGGCAGGGTCGGAGAGAAGAGTTACCTGTGGCTCACCTGCTCCCATCATTTTTAAATGAAACCTCCCCAGACCTCTTGAGCGAGGCTCACGGCTTTGTTCTGGGACACAAGGAAAAAGGACAGATAATGGACAGCCATGGAGGAACCAAACTTACAAGGGACTCTTCAGGGAGGGCAGTGAAGACACCTCACCCCTGCACACACGCGCACGCACACGCACAGGCACGCAAGCACATACACGCGCGCACACACACACACACACACACACACACACACACACACACACACACAAGATGCTTCATGAAAAGCAGACAGGCCTGTGGGACAGAGGAGGAAGGAAGAAGGTGGTGCTGGGATGCGTGTGTGGAGAGGGTGTGATGGTCAGAGGGTGTCATCATGGGTTACTGTCGTGGCTTTCCTCTGTGTCCACGCTCACCGGAGGGAGGCCTCCGTTGTCGTTCAGCCGCTTGGCCCTGTAGGTCTCGTAGTGGATGTTGTGGGTCACTTCCTTGAGGTCCTGGAGGTGTGTCCTGCAGGACATGGGAGAGCGGAGGGGGCGCCATTAGGGGCCAGAGGAGACGACCCGTGTCGGAGGCTGGCACGTCACTTCCACGGCCAGAACCCAAAGACCGAGGCCCACTCATCATGAAATGAGCCAGTGACGTTTCCTGGGCCCCTCCTGCTTCCTGACGGGCGCTGGGAGTGGGACAGAAAGCGCCGGGAGTCTGCGGACATGGGCCTGAAGAGCTGGCTGCCCGACCCTGAAGAGTCACACCGGCCATCGGCGGGGTGGGGGGCCTTACCTGATGACAAAGTCTCGAAGCAGGGCAAACTCACAGTGGTTGAGGTTTTCCACTGTGAACAAAACAAAACAGGTGGTCGTCTCACTCACGCGCTGTCCCAGTAGCTGGGGAGCTTCTGCTCGGGAAGCACGCAGGGGGGAGGCGTGCAGGGGCCAGCCGTGGATAGGGCACCGTCCCCCCTCCAGGGCTGGTCTTGGGCTCAGAACACCAGATGGTGTCCACTGGACGCTTAGTGAGCGGCTCCAGTGACACAAGCTGCCCCAGACTCTGGGGAATGACAGCTGCTAAGGACTATTCTTTTTCCTGTTGGCAGATGAGGAAACTCACAATACACAAAGAATCTGAGGAAGCAGCCCAGGAGACATGGTCGCTAATCTTAGGGAGCTTATAACCCAATTGCAAGACAGTAACAGAGGAAATGATGAGCGAGCCTTCTTAAAAAGGTCACACACTACACAAGGAACCCCACTCAACACAGACTGAGTGCCTACTGTTTATACAGCGCTTGCCAGGGGTTATGGGAGCAGAGAAGCATTAACACATGAAGTTCCCTGTCTTCACAATCGCTGAGACAGTCTCTTAAATTGTTCCAAGTCAAGAGAAACAGATGGTAAGAACCACTGTTTAAAAAATATTCTAAGGGTCCCCCTGGTGGCACAGAGGGTTGGGCGCAGCGCAGAGGAGCTGTCGGCAGCTGTGGAGCGAGTTTGATGCCGGGGCGGGAAGATTCCCACATGGCGCAGCAGACCTCTCCTGCCTTACCCGCTGCTCCCCTCAGCAGTGTGTTTCAGTAGATCCGCCTGTTCTGCTCCCCACTCTGTCTCTGGTGAAGCCTCTCACGGCCCCACACCTCTGGCCTGCTCCCCAGCTTGTATGCATAAATAAATAAATCTTAAAAAATAAAATAAAATAAAAAATATTCTAACAGGGCCTCCCTGGTGGCACAAGGGTTAAGTCTCAGCACTATTAAGCTATCGCCAGTCACTGCGGCCTGAGTTCAAGCCCCAGTCAGGGATCTACCTACATGGCGCAGCAGACCTCTCCTGTCTCGCCTGCTGCTCCCCCCAGCAGTGGATTTTCAGTGGATCTCCTGTTCTGCTCCCCACTCTGTCTCTGGTGAACTCTCTCACCCCCCACACCTCTGCCTTCCACCCCAGTTCTTATATGCATAAATAAAAATAAATCTCAAAAAAAACATATTCTAACAAAAGGTCAGCGGAAAATGGGAGACAACACAGGACAAGAGAAGGAGCATCCTTTGGGACCCTGACGTCCAAGTCTCCCCCAGCGCCAAGCACCCCTGGGCAAGACACGCGACCTGGGATTCTGGCCCAGGCTGATGTTCTGAGAACAGCCACCTCCCGATCCCTCCCGGGGTCACGTGCTGAATGAGGTCCCGGGAGCAATTCTCTGAGGACTCTCGGAATCATTCTGACCTGCCCCCAGGGTCACATCCATTCATAATAAGGTGAAAATGACGACGTCTGCACAAGCCGCCAGCAGCTTGCTGGATGTCCTGCCCTGCTGGGGAGGCCCTTTCTCCAGTTTTCTGCCCTAATCAACCTCTCCAGGTGCCCGCACCCCTGACGTACTCTATGCTCCTGCCTGGGAGTCTCAGCTTCTCAATTCGATGGCGAGCTCCCTACACAGGGGCCGGCTGGCATTCGTGCGACACCTTAGCTCCTAGGACACCGCCTTAACCCAGGGGCTCTGAGGAAGCCTGACAGAGCAGCGGCACCTGCTGAGGGGTGGCGTTACCTTCGATGATCCCCCAAGGGGTTTTCCTGCCGAGGACCCGCTTGCCGTTCACTTGGTATTCCTTGTCGCTCCCCACCACGGCGAAAGGCATGCTCTCCTGCTGGAGGGGCGGACACAAAGCAGGCACGCACGTCACCGTCACCTCCTCCGGCCTGCGCCCTCCTCAGCCATGGCGAGCCGCTTCACTCCCCATAGCGCTGTGCACGTGTCTGCTGACTGGAAGGACCCTGTGAGCTCGCTGGGGCACTCGCCAGGTACCTCCCAGCTGGCGCCATGTGACGGTGTGTCTCTCTGTCCCCCACGACCTGGTGGTCTCACCGCCCCAGGCTCGAAGGCCTGTCTGACTCGAGCAAGCTCCCCCTCCACGTGGGGGAGGGACCTTCGCCAGGAGCCAGCGGCTGCACCCAGACCTATCTGATGTGGCTTGTTGTCATGACCAGCTAGGCCGATGGGGGTGAGCTAGGGGCACACGTGTGTAGACAGCTGTGTCTCTGAAAACTAAATTCAGTGTTTCAGAAAGACCCGACAGGTGTGCTGCTTCTGCACCCCGAGTGGACTGACCCCCAGAGCAGAGCCCTGGCCCCTGCGTGAGAGGAATGTCCAGTGAGTGCGATACGGTTTTCAGTTATCTTAATAATTTCGTAGGACGCTGATCCCAAATCATTTAAGATTTTTACGCATCGCTGTTTAAAATGATTTGTTCCCTTTGGTCAACTTTTTCAGCTCACTGACTGCCTGCCTGGCTCACCTCCTCAGGGAAGAAGTTTCTACTTGAATATCCACATTTGACCCTGAAGGCCGGGAGATCCCGGGGGGTGCCCCTGCACCCCTGTGCCCTGTGGCTAATGCAGCAGTGTTTCCTTGCTTATTGGAGTTCTGTCTGAGATGCAATCATTTCAAAGGGTTCTCCTAGGAAAAAGAGAATATGAACTACTCACCTAGCCTGAGTTCTGCACTTTACAGAGGGGGAAACTGAGGCAGAGTGTGACCTGGCCTGCTGCCCTTCCAGTCACCCACACCTGGTTTTGATGGACTTTGCTGGGTAAGAAAAGGCTTTGGGGTAGTCTGGAGAGGGGCGGGGCGCGGCTTCCTGGATGCGGGGGTCTGCTGCTGTGGGCTCAGCTCCTGGCCATGCCCACCCCGGGGGGTCAAGGGGGGCACCCGTGTGAGCAACAGAGCCCCACGTACCCACCCGGATTTTGTCATTCTCCGTCTTGTCCTCCAGGTCCTCGTCAAATTCCTTCTGGGGATAGAACTCAATGCCGTTTACTTCAAGCTCTTTGCGGACCTACAGGCCGGAGGAGAAGCGAGGTAGTCCGGTGTCAGGACAACAGAGAGGGTGCAGGTGTGGGCGTGCATGAGTGTGTGGGTGTGGAGAGCAAGGGCTGAGTGCCCTCGACCATCCACAGTGGCCTCTGAACACAGCGGGGGATCCCGCATGAGCACGACCCCCAGCCCAGCCAGAGGCCAGGAAGTCCGGGGGCTCAGCTCGCTCACCTCAGGGCCGTCAGATCAGGGCTCATGCAGGCAGCGCAGCTTGAGCCCAGCTCCCTCAAGGGCAGTGCTCACGCGCATGTGAGGCATACTCCTGTCTGCAGGGAAGAGGGGCAGCCGCCCCCCGGGCCTGTTTGCCCTTTTTCAAAACTTGGCTGAAGTCTTGCCTCCAGGAAGCCACCCAGAACCTCCCCAGGGTCCACTTAATCATCAGTTTCTTGGAGGCAACAGCTGCCTTTATGCTTCTTCGCAGCCTCCTCTGCTCCCCTCCACCTTGGGCTCTGGCAGGGCAGAGGCTCGGAAGAGCCCCAGGGGAGCAGCAGGCGAGGAGTGAGTCTAGTCCCTCAGCCTACGGCACAGCACGCAGTGGCTTCCCACGTAAGGACGTCTGCGCTCCGTGTCTTTGCAGGGACACTTGGAGCGGGGACGAAGCCAGACTTTTGGTCCCCGATGTGTCCAGTCGCAGCCTCTCCAGGGTTAAGAGGGAGCAGGTGGGAAGTGAGAGGGTGGTGATAACCACGCGGAGGAGACGCTGAGCTGGGGGAGGGGAGAAGGGCAGGGACAGGAGAAGGCAATGGCGGGGCAGCCCCTCACCCTTTGCTTGAACTCTGACTTCTCCTCCAGGGTCATGGTGTCTGCCTTGGCAATGACAGGAATGATGTTCACCACTTTGCTGAGGTGCTTCATGAACTCCAGGTCCAGGGGGCGCAAGCTGGGCCCAGAGAAGCCAGCTGTCGGGGCGCCATGCCCCCCAAGCCCACCTCACCCACCGCCGCCACCGCAGACCACCCGCAGGGCCGGAGGCAAGCGGCTACCCCCTCCGCGGACGCGCACCCGCCAGCTGGCGCCTGCAGACGCCCTCGCAGCCTGCCCGGGCCGCTTGCCCTTCGGGCCCACTCCAACCTCTCCGTCCCAGAGGCTTTCGGACCCGGGACCTTTCTCCTGAGGACAGCTGCAGACTGCTGTCCCAGCCAAAGGGGCTTCTGTCACGCTGCTCGTGTGTCTTTATCTGCCCACGGGACAGCACTTCTCCGTGGGTTCCTCCCAGGCCCCACAGTCCTGCAGGGGCCCAGCAGGGGCCTGGCCATCCCTGGTCTGAGAGCCCAGGTCCCCCTGGACTCTGGGACCCCCACTGAGCTCTACTTCGCGGTCCCTGAGACGTGTAAGGTCGGGATGTCTGCATCTCGGTCTGACGCCAAATCCAGGTTCTAGGGGAGATAAAGCTAACCCGGGTGGCCCCCTCCCCCCAGCGCCTCCTGGGTACCTGCTCCTCCAATATGCGGGGCCTGTGTGCACGGCCCATCCTTTCAGGAACTAAGCTCTGGCGAGCAGCTGGGCCCAGTAAGAAGTGATGAGGGCCCCCTCTGTCCCCAGGAAGGCCCCCGGGAGCACATCCTGGGCCTGCTCCCGGTAACCCCTCACACCACATGCAGCCCCACCTGTCACTCACAAGCGGGGCACGTCCTGTGTGTGCCCACCCTCAGCTGGACGTCCGGCTCAAGCTGGACTGGCCACCCTCCTTCTGCCGCTCCCGCCCCTCGTCCTGCCCCTCGCCCTACTTCTCCCTTCCTCTGCCCCCGCCCCAGCCTGGAGCAAAGCTGGCATCTCCTGAGGAACGAGGAGCCCTCCCCTGGCGATGCCGCCCTGCTGGGACACCAGTGGGGGTCGCCCGGTCGGCTCCGCCTCCTGGCAGGAAGGTCAGACTTTCCTGGGCAAAGTCTGAGGAATCACAAGGTCCCAGGGCCACACGGGACCCCCCACCGAGCCCAGGGACTGGCCAGCCACCAGGGCGGGCAGCGGGCAGCACTCACGAGTGTCCCGTGGGGGAGATGAAGTAGAGGCAGCAGTGCACGCGCGTGTCGGGGATGCGCTTCTTCCGGGCGATGTTCACCTCCTCCTTCAGGAACTTCTCGTACTGCTCGTTGATGTACTTCTCGATGGGCTCCCAGCTGGGGGCGGGAGGGCAGGGGGCCGATGGACGTCCCCGAAGGGCCTGGGAGCTCGGCTCGGCCAGGGTCCCCTTATACCATCTCGGTGCGTAGGGGTCTCTAGGACACCTGCTGGCCGTGCTCCCGCGGCCCCCCAAACACTTATCTCCTTAGCAAGGGCAGAAGCCCCCCCAGATCTAGCCTCTACTGCGCTACAGGAATGCACCCCCACCACGCTTTCCCCATCCACAGGAATGCACCCCCACCACTCTTTCCCCATCGTCATCATCACTTATCAGCTGGGAGGCTCTGGGGGCGTCGCTGTCCCAGGCTCTGTTTTCTCGTGAATAAAACAGCAGTAACAACAGGGGCTCAGAGGACCATGGGAGGACAGGAGAGGACAGCTGCCTAAGCTCGGCCCAGCGAGCCGGGACCCTGCACCCCTTCCTGGTGCTCAGGCCCTGTGCGCCTGTGCCCTGTCTCCACTGGGAGCCACGGTCCTGACCCCACAGAGGGCGGCCAGGCACCGGCCGGCACACCCCACCCGAAGAGGCGCAGCAGCTCCATCCCTACTGGAGCCAGCCTGCCTGGGCTTCCCACCCAGACCCCGAGCGCCCCCTCCTGGCTGGACGCTGGGGCGGCAGCTTCGCCCGTGGACCCTGCTCAGGGACACCGTTCCCTCCTGTTTTTCACTCCTCTCCTGCTTATCCCGGGCTACAAGGTCCTGCCCACACCCTCTGGACAGCCTTCAGGATGGCCTGGAATGGTGCTCAGTGCCCTGGTTCTGTCTGCCCTGCCCCGCTGCCAGCTGTCATGGATCCACTCCCACCTCCAGGCGATCGTGGGCTGAAATGCCCTGGGCACCCCTTCCCTCCCTACGGCCCCCCTCATCCTTCAGGAGGCCTCCCACTCAGCCCTCCGGAGGGCGCAGGTGTCCGCGCCTGGGGCCGGCCTTGCTCAGCCTCCGCCCCACAGCGCTAGGTGGAGACCTCCCGCAGACATATACCAATTTTCATTGTTGATCTGGTCGCCAAAGCCCGGGGTGTCGATGACAGTCAGCTTCATTTTGACCCCTCCTTCTTCTATCACTAGGGGGTGAACAGAAAAGGCAGCAGGGAGGTCACCCGCCCGCTGGCCAGGGAGCCCCGGGTTCCTTCCTTCTTGAGGAACAGTATCGGAGAAGGGGCGCTCAGGCCGTCCCCCGCCCCACCTCCGTTCACGCTGCTCCCCGCACCTGAACGCCCTCCCTCCTTCTCCCTGTCTCACCCCACCCACCCCCTTCGCCACCAGTTCCAGCCCCACTGCTGTGCTCCCGCCCCCTCCACCCTCTCCTGGATTTGGGGTCCCCAGAGTTTCAGGCTTCATTCTACTCTGCTGGAGGTGATCTTTTTCATGAGTCCCACGCCCCCAGAGTCCCTTCTTCCCCCTTTCTGGCAGAGGCCGGCTGAACAAGGCCCCGGCCCCTCCTGGCCCTCACCGTGCCCAATGGCCTTGATCTCTACGGTCTTGGGAATCTTCTCCTCACGGGCCCAGCTGGAGGCCTTGCGGCTCACTTGGGATTTGAAGAGCGTGTTGACCAGCGTTGACTTGCCCAGTCCGCTCTGACCTGCCACAAGACAGAGGGGGTGAGCAGGCAGGGAGAGCCCAAGCCATCCCACAGTGCCCCTGCGCAGGCAAGAACTGGGGTGGGAGCCGGGGCGGGGGGGCTGAGCAGGGAGAGCCAGGTGCGAGTGGTTTCCTGCTTCCTGCCCAGGGCATGGGGCACCGCAGTTGGGTTACACTTTCTCTCTTTCCTGGCGCCTCAGGCCCATCAGGAAAGGGGGCGGCAGACTCAGCATTCCAACAGGGTGGTGGTTTGGATTTTGGGCTTTTTGCTTGAGTTGGGTTTTTCACCTTTACCAACACTAAAAGTGGTAACAGAATCACTTCACATTCTGCCACTGCTCCTTCATGCACGTGAGCAATGCCTGCCCTACAGCAGCCTGTGGCCCACGGCGGAGCGCCCTTGCCCAGCTTGGGGGGTCCTGGACAGCCCAGTCCCCGCCTATAACTCATAAATCCAGGGGCCAGCCCAGAGCGCCTGTTCTCTTGAGCCTGTGTTACATGTGCGGGTTTCATGCCTGGGAGAAGCTCCACGGCAAAAAGAAAAAACGCCTGAAACCTGCTGGTCCAAGCAGTGCTTCTCAAACCTTCGCGTGCAGGAGTCCCACGGGCTGGCCCCCGCAGAGGGTCACCACGGGGACGCCCGTGGGGAATGCAGGGTCCCAGGCCCCAGCCCTGTGCTTCAGAATCTGCATCCTAACAGGACTCCCGCTGGGTCGCCCGGTCCACAAAGGCTGAGAAGCGCTGGAGCATTCTCGTGGCCCAGGGAAGGAGCGTGGAAGAGCCCCAGGCGGGGCCCACTGCGGTCCTGGGTGGACTGGCCATGTGGCCGCTCTGGCCTTTAGCCCCTGCTGACAGGATGGCGGAGAGAAGGACAGGAAGGCAGGTCAGGGGCAGGTCTCACTCCAGCCGAACGACTGCAGCAGCCAGCTGGACCGGGGTCTTAAAAAGGCTGCCTCTGGGCTCGTTACTGGAGGTGCCGGGTCTGGGGGAGATGGCTGCGGGGATAGGAGCAGCTTGGGGCTGGCACTCCTCAGTCTGGGTATTTTCCCAGGTCACTTGGTCACTGTGTATCCTGAGTGCACTTGGAGGCAGCGCTGAACAGGGCATGGCGGCTCACGGTGAGGGAGACCACAGCGCAGGCAGCGGCCATGTGTTGTGATGATAATCCTGGAGTGCACACAGGGCCTGACCACACCCCAGGGGTGCTAATTCAGTCTCTGGAAATCAAGGAGGACTCTCAGGAAGAAGCGACAACCAAGCTGAAAGCTGGCAAATGACGTCAAGTAACCCATGAGAAGCTGGAACAGCATGTGCGATGCTCAGAGGCAGGAGGAGGCAATGACAAGTCCAAGAAAGCTGTCCCATAGGGGTGAGGTGTGGGAGGCCCTGGAAGAAGCATCCTGTAGAGAGGTAGTGCGGGCAAGACAGGGCGTCTGCACTTATCCTGAAGGGAAAGGAGCGCTCTGAAATGTGACGTAGGATGAGGAACTTGATGAGTTTTGCAGGTTGCAAAAGTCCTTCAGTGACTGGTCAACAATGAAGGTGACACGGATCCAGCAGAGTGAGTGTCACTCAAAATGTGGCCTGGGCCAGGTCGCCTGCCACTGGTTCTTGCAGTAAGAAGCTTTTACCAGAAAGTGAACCAACTATCCCGAAGCACACTCTTTAGTTCAAATGATGTTTTTGACAGCAAAACCTTCCAGGTGATTCACACTGTGGGCCAGCTCCTTGTCCTTGGGCATCAGGGAGTCTGCGGCTGAGGAAACCAGGGGGGAGCAGGCCTGGCCTGGGGGTGCCGAAGGAGACAAGAGGAGCGGGAGGCTGGAGAACTAGAGGTCAAGTCCGCAGGATTTGGTGACTGACGGGCAGGC
>PVIJ01022943.1:0-15157 GCA_004024925.1 Scalopus aquaticus
CTTTCCTCTCCCTGTGCCTGTCTCTCTTATTCTCTACTGTCCACACAGCTTTGGCTCTTCCACAAGTTTTCTTTTCCCTACATTCACTTTCCTATTCCTGCCACCTGCTGCTGGACCACGTGGTGTCTTGGTGGATAGATGTCAGAGGGGCGCTACATTTCTGAGCAGGAGAAAGGTCTCTCTGCCTCTGGCAAGGCATTGAGTTGGTATTGACTTCTTTCCTACCCCTTCTCTCCTTATCTGTGGACGTTACACATTTGCACAAATTAAAGAGATTTGTCTGACGAGTCTAAGGGAAGCTACTATATCCCCCTGGTGTGTCATCGCCCTTGTGTGGCATGTGCTGTGTTGGGGAGGCGGCATGTGACATAGCCTGTCCTCTAGGACATGGATGCTTCCATTCCTCAGCCTTCACAGGAGGGCGCCCTGTCAAAATGCAAGTCGAGAAAGGACTAAGTCCCTAGAATATGTGGTTTTGAAGACACATTTTGTCTTTTATGGCCTCCACATTTCTATTAACATTATAATAACCTTCAATTTGCAGCCACGGACCTTGGGGAATCCAGCCCTATTGACTTCAAACCCGCTCCTCTACGATTCCTAGATTGGTGCCTGTGAGGGCAAGACTGTTGTATTTTATTCGTGTTTGCATCCCCAGAGCATATCCTGGGATAACCACTTAAATAAATAATGTTTTAAAACATTTTCTATTATTTTTTATAAAAATCTCCAGTTTGCTCCTTACTACTTGCTCCGCACAATGGACCTGGAAGCTGCCAGTGCTCTCCAAACTCAGGTTCAAGATCGCTTCTCAGGGGAGACATTCTCTAACACCAAAGTCAAGATCACGGCCTCCTTTTAAGAGCTCAGGGAATTCCCCAGTTTCTACCTAATAACACTTGCTGATATTTGAGTAATATTTGCATTCACTATTAGAATATAAACTCCTAGGGCTGGGACTGTGAATTCTCTTATCCTCAAGGTATAGCAGGTGCCTGGGACACAGTAGATGCTCAATATACATTTCTGGAATCAATACATTTTGACCAAGAGCACTTGTAAAACTAATACCTCTCTCTCTCTCGCTCTCTCTCTCTCTCAATCTCCTCTGTCTACAAAACTAGTGATACTCTTCTAAAAGTGTTGTTTTTTTTTTTTTTTGCCTGTTCCTACCATCTACTACTTGGACACACAGTGCAACTTCTCCTGGGCTTCCACTGACAAGGCAATGATGTATTTTTACCCCAGAACCTTGCCTTTTAACCTTGTTCTGTGGAATATGCCTGTTAGGCTTTCTGGAGAAAGTTGTTCCTCTGTTCATTTCAAAATTGAGCTACTCTGAGGTAATTTCACTCTTTCAACCACTAGATGGGGCAGTGACATGCTCCGCTGCTGCACCTGATTGCACCTGCAGGTTATTAGGGCTAGCTGGATGGATTAGTGATGTCCTGGGCCAACTTTTCCCACTTTGTAAACAAACAGAGATGAAGGAACTTGTCTAAGGAAACAGAGGTGGTCAGTGACACAATACAGATCTCTTGCTTTCTCTTCCAGCATGTCGTCTCCTCCTCGCCAGTGCTCAGAGCATTCTTACTGGGTCCACTGATATGGATCTGTTTGACAAGGCTGATAAACTTGCCAAGAACTTCTTGGACCACCAATGTCATCATCCAAGTTTATTTTTTAATGCCGCGTGTCTACGCATGTGGGCTGGAGGGTGGAGTAGCGTGAGGTCATGGCAGTTGTTCTGGATTCCAGCACTTACAGAAAACAAAATACAGTGGGTGGTGCTACCAGTTGTCTTTTGTCCCCCAACCAAGCTTTCCTATTGCCCCTATTCTTGTAACTGCCCTCCCTCTCCCTCTCCCACAGACAGAGCCATGGGCCAGTAACACAATTCAAGTTAATCACAGTTTCCGACATAGTGATGACTCAGGGGAGCGTATGAGATCAACTGGGTCCCTTACAATCAAGTCAAGGGTCCTCCTGTCCATACCAAACCCATGGTGAGCAGTGATTAGACGTCTCCCTACACTTCCTCACTGTCAACCACCCAGGTGAGCTTAATCAGGAAGAACGTGCTCCTGGTGAGGCCAAAAGCACAGATCATGTGCTTTTAGTTGACTCCGGAAAGTCGAGGATTTAAGCCTTCTCCCTAAAAACATCCTGCTGCTTTGGACCCCGTGGCTTTGATGGCTATGTGAACCAGCATGGCTCAGTGCGCATCTACACTGACTCTGGGAGTGAGCGTGGGGTAACCGGAGTGTGGGCGGTTGTGCTGCAATCCCATCTCCCTCTTTCCTTATTGGAAGACCGGAAGTGAGACATTCAACTTTTTCAAGCCTCATTTTACTCAGGTCACAAAAAAATAGGTGCTACTTAAGTGATTTGATCTTGATATCATCTAGCTCTAAAGTTACATTAGTGTCAGAGAGCCATCTCTATGAATGGCAAGCTGGTCTGTTTCTTGTATCAAACCGTTATCATGTTTATTCTTACTGGTTTTTCATCCACCTCTAGGGCAGGCTAGGTAAGGAAACATTAAGCCTCTTTCAAAGAGGAATCTCTGCTTCTGTCCCCAAAGTGCAGTCCTGCCCTCCCTGGCAATTATTTGTTACCCTTAGGGCTCAGTATTACAGATGACAGGAAAGCAAATCCCTTCTTCTGCAATATTAATTACCGCCAAGCAGCAATTCTTTACTTCAAGGCTCGGGAGCAAAGAGTTTTCCTCACATTCTCACCTCTGCCACCCAGGCTCCCTTTGACACCTCCAGCCCCCAAACTGTGAAGAGCTGAGGGTTGCTAGGAGACCAGGGCTGATGCACAGACAGTGATCACATGGGCCTTAGCTCATTGGGGAGGATAAGAGGGTGTGCGGTAGGGTAGCAAGTACTTCCTAATCTCCTGATCTAGTTTTTAAAAACAGAGTTAAAGTACCTCTGGGGAGGGGTCTGGGAAGGAGAAGGGGAAAGTTTGGGGGAAGAGCTTATAGACCAGCGGCACTAGATGAGTTACTAGGTGAGGGGCATGCTGCTGTGTGGATGGTTTATTGTGACTGAAAACTTATTGCTCAGAGGAAATAAATACAGAGATCATTTGATCGAAGCTCCTAGTGAGCTGGACTGGAGTAATCACTCTCTAATTTCTTCAGACCTAACAGGATAGCAGAGCACCTTGTAGGACTGCAAGACCCACATGGCCGAGGGGGTCCTGCCTGGGCCTGAGCTCATTTCGGAAAGCTCTCAAGTTGATCCTGATGCAGATGCATTTTGGTGGTTCTGAATGGCAAGACTGAGCCACAGAGCCCAGCATTATTGGTGGGGGGGAATGGTCAATTGGACCCTGATGGGCGCTCCCTGGACACACAGCTAAGATCACGCTAAGGCAGAGGGAAGACCCCTCACCTGGTCATGCTCTTAGCAAGGCCATGAGCATGCTTGACACAGCACGTGGCTCATGGCAAGGACTCAGGAGACAGTGGCCAGTATTGCTCTTTTTCTAGTGAAAATTGTCCTTGCAGATGGTGTTAGTCATTCATCATCTTCCTCTACCTCCAGGGTTTGCCTCAACATTATTTGGAGGTGATTCTGGATTACCTATGTCTCTAAAGTTAGCCTATCTTCTTCTAATGCCCCTCTGGAGGCCTCTTGTCCATTTCTGTCCATATGTGAAGGATGCACTCAGAAGCACTTTTCTTCAGCCAATTAACAGTGACAATTCAGGCCTTTGCCAACATAACCCAAAACTCACAGCCCAAACAATCTGACTGAGCCAAACACGAACCAAATGCTCTCAGATCTTGCCAGGAAGTCCCCTTCCCTTCATTCCTGATCTTCAACTGAAGAGTGTCTCATGTGTGTGTGGTGTGCTCTGTGGCCCGGCCCTGAGTCAGCACAACCCACAGGAGCTCTAATGTCTTCCTGCCTTGACTGCGGGCTGTAAAAGCTGCCCCAGCCCAAGGTCATGGTTGTTCGAGCAGAGGTGGCACAGTGGCAGCCAGCTTGGCAATAGCAGGAATCACATCCCGGATGATATAATGTTTCCGGACGCGGGTGGTCGGATCACACGAGGTCTGACATCATCAGGAGGCGTGAGCTTCTGGGAAAGCTGCCACTAGCAACTCTGCTGGGCAGAGACTGGATCAAGCTCTTTCAGGAGACAGGAAAGCAAACAAAACAGAGCAAAACAAAAGCTGGGTGCCAGCCCCCCAAATCTGAGCAGTCACATGACAAGGGAGAAGGAAGGGAGGTGTCAGACGTTCTCCCCGGACTCCACACCTTCACCCCTCAACATTCAGACACATTCACAGTTGAAAGGACTTTGGGAGGCTCTATCTGGTTCAACCACGTGCCGTAAAGGAAGATCATATCTAAAATCCCAAAGCATGTGAAAGTCTCCAGGAGAAGAGTGACCCATAACCTGTGTCGGTAAGTGGCTCCTGTGTCACTGGCTTTGGAGCAGTGGCTGTCAGCTGGACTAGTGAGAGGTCTGGGAGGAGTGTCGAGGTGGGAGGGCTTGGGCCAGTCTCTCCAGCAAAGATTCAATTGCATCCTCAGTGTGAAGAGAGACAAAATCTTGAGGAGAGAAATGGAGCTTCTACAAGCTCCCTAACTGGACTAAGAAGCATAGCTTTGCCTTACTTAATCATGACAGCATTTGTAATTGGAAAATTTCAGAACTATAAGAAATTACATATATTTTAGTAACAGTACCTATTATAAAAGAAATGCCCATATATAACTTTCACCTAGATTCCCCAATTAATGTTTTTCTGTTTGGTTTTTCTCTCTTTACACACACACACACACACACACACACACACACACACACACACACACACACACACAAACACACAACCTAAAGAGAAGAATAAAGCTGTCTTCTATCTGTCTATCTATCTCTGCACTACTATAATAAATTGTCCAAAATTTTCAAACCAAATACCATTCTTTCCCTTCTTGTTCTCTCCCCATGTTTAGAATTTAGTCTTTAGCTCCAAGAAATTTGTTCTTGTGTTTGATTCCTTCACACTCCCAGATAAACTCTATGCACTTACCCCCTTGTTAGAAAAAGATGCTTATCAGTGCCATAACCATAGTATCTGCTTCTTGATTTTACCAAAGAAAAAGGGAAGTACTGAGCATGTGCTCAGTACCTCAGCCATTACTCACTGGCCAAACTGCACCATGGCCAGGATTCAAATACATTCAGTTTCAACATTTTTGTATCAACCACAGATGAGCAGAGGTTGCTCTGTGACCCTGTCTTCTTTTATTCAGCACAGGCTACGTAAGGAACTTCACAGGCAGAGGACCTAGCTGTTCAGCCCTGAGTCCTTTCTCTACTCTGATGTTGGACTCCTCTAGGTGGAGAGTTCTTAGTAGAAAGAGATGTGCTGTAAACATATCTCACTGCTGGCCCATCATAACTCCTGCCCAGTCTCCCACTTCTCTGCTCTGTGCCCTCCCACGCCAGCATGTCCACATACGTGCGCACATGCGCACCATCATCAATTCAGCCATGCTTGCTGAGCATCTTGCTGTGGGTCAGGGTTAGGGCCTGGAGATTTCTGACGTCACTTCCATCACAATGGAGTAAACAGACATTAAACAGATCATTGCACTTATGATGCATGCTCTATTAGGAAAAAGCCAGGTTTTCAGGGGACTCTACAGCAAGGGGCACTGAACCTAGTTGAGATGAAGAAAGGGCTCCCTGGAGAAGGAATATTTAAAGTGAGGTCTGAAGAAAAGAGTAGGTGTTAACTTGGAATGTAAGTTGGGGGTGGGAGTTGGAGTGAGGATTTGAGAAAGGAGAACATTCTTGTTGCAGGAAGCAGCTTGTGTACAGACCTGGGGACAAGAGAGGGCAAGGCACAGTCAAGGAACATGAATGGAGAGGTCAGTGATATTGCTGATGGCCAAGCTCACGGGCATATGGTGGTTTCCTGGTGGGTCCGGCAGGTGTTCTGTGCGGTGCATTAGCTCCAATCTCCCCCTTCAGAGAGGATGCCACCTTTAGCACACCCCTCACATGAACCCAAGCATTTACCCCTGTTGGCTTTGGTGCCAACAGTTTGGCAGGACATAATACAGGTGAGAAGGAGAGGTCCTTCCCAAAGCTCACACAACCTATAGCAAGCAGTTAGAATCTGAACACTGGTTCATTTGAGCCCTGAGAGCACATTCTCATGTGGTGGGACTCTCCAGGGCGAGATTCTGAGTGCCTGAGAAAGGCAGAGCCAGAATTGGTAGGAGTGTGCCCAGCCCGTTAACTCCCACATCAGAGAACACACTCAGGAGGCACTGCAGCTGTCAGAAAAGGAACTGTTTAGCACATATTAGCATTTGAAAAACATGTTTTTATTCTATAACATTGGTTTTCATTATCTATTGAAGCTTTCAGGGTCCAACACATTATTTCGTTTAGCTAGATGTTAGAATTATAATAGGAAATACCTCAATGTGTGTCTGCTTGGCAGAATCTTCTCTCCATTCCTAAATTGGGAGCCATTTTTCTAGAGCTAACATTTGAAATCTCAGAGCAGCCAATCAAAGTAGAAAACCAAGCCTGCTTTGGATTCAAAGTGAGAATATATTCGTTAACCCTTGCCTCACTTTCTAGTGGGAAATCAATCTTACCAGCTTTTGTTGTAGATAAGTCACACACTCTCCATTAACTCCACTCCCCACTTTTCTTTGTACCCTGATCAATAAATACTGGGAGGAAATAGGCATAATCAGAATCAGTAACACTGTTAAAATTGACCCTTGTTAAGTGTTGGATTAAAGTCTTATCTATGCGCTAAAAATAAAACGTTCAACCAAAATGAGTTCCAGCTCTAACGACGTAGCGGCTACAAACTCATCCTCCCACATGAAACGACCTGTAAAACTGGACGAAATACAGGAAGCAACTTTCAGTTATTGAACATTGAACACTGTAAGACTAAACTCCTTGAGACAACACACAAACTAGCCTCCACATCCAACCTGGCTTTCTCCCTGGGGCCCCTTCTTAAATGTGGCAAGAAAGAGGGGACATGGGAAATTGGGTTTCCAGGATAATAAGGCAGCTGAAATTTGTGAGTTAAGACACGAGGGGGAAGGAAGTTACAGAGAACTACCAAAGTGTCAACAAGCGACCTCTTGAGTCTTTAGCCAAACGCCATTTCACACATGCAGGTGGGAACACTAGATGACGCTGACTGAGGGATTGGAGGTTTCAGAGTACTGAATTCTGCCTAGGCAGGGTGGAGAGACCTCAGTGCATACTACAGATATTAGGTGAGATAAAAGAGAAGTTAGATTTTGGAGAAATTTAAAATAAAGGCTACTCTTCATCTCATATACACTTGAGTAAAACTAAGCTTCAGCAGGATTAAGCCCAACTACTAGCTAACTATCTTTTAGAACAAAACTTAATACACTTAAAAGAAGACAATAAACCCACTACAGTACCTAGAATGTCCAGAAATGACTCATATATGAAGGAATAAGAAAACATGAACATTAACTGGTAGATATAGCATCAATAGAAACATTCTCAGATAGAAGCAGTCATTGGAGTTAGCAGATAAAGCCTGTAAAACAGTTTCTTATTCAAAGGCCTAAAGGAAAATATACAATATGAATAATCAGAAGGAACTTTTACCAGAGAAATGGAAACTACTTAAAAGAAGAAGTGGAAGCTGCTGAGAATACCAGTTGGGAAAGGATAGTCTCTCAGCAAATGGTGCTGGGAAATGATATCTACATGCCAGAAGATTAGATTAGACCCCACACAAAAATCAGCGTAAAATATATCAAATACTTAAACATATGACCTGAAACTGTAAAACTCCTAACAGAAAATATAGGGGAAAACCTCTGTGACATTGATTTCAGTAATTATTTTATAGATATGACACCAAAAAACACAGTCAACAAAAGCAAAAAATAGACAAATTATGCTGAGTCATGCACACCAAAATCCCATCATTATTACTATTCATTTCTCTGCTGAAATGACTGCTTTGCCTCATGTACAAATAGCCCAAGCTAATTATTACTACCAACTTCAAAGTAAGGAGACAAAGTAAAAGTCCAATGTTCCATAGCTCAAAATGAAAGAATATAGATCATTTTGATAATATGGAAAAATGGTAGTAAACAACAAAAAAAGAATGCTTGAAAATCACTGCTTCACTTACAAGTCATAGCACAAGAAGAGATGGGAAGAGATGGGGTAGAATAAGAAATAAATTTTCATATGACCCCATTACATCCATTGTAATGTCCCTGTACTGTAAAAGAGAGACACAAAAGAAATAGTAGCTATTCCAGTTCCAAGATAACTATTTCATCAAAGATAATTCTGCTTCCCAGTATTAAATTAGGAAAATGATATCCTTTCGCCTCATAAGACTGGTTACTCTTTCAAAGTTTCTTCCATCCGCCTCTTCTCTTGCTTCAAAAAGCTTTTGAAAATAAATGAGCTGAGACATATTACTCATCTCTCCTGGTCTCCATGTGACTTTAATATCTAATGTTTAACCCCAGGCCCTGGGGATGCAAGAATCCCTCCCCAGTCAGACCTGATGATTTCAGGGAAATACTGAAAAATCTAATTGCTGGCAGTAAGAACAGAGATTTAACCTCAAGTTTTCCAGATGTGGGTGGATTCTGTTCACACAGATACCATTTAAAACTTAAATTTAAATCCTTTGAATTCTTCAATAGAAGATGTTTAATGAACTATGGGAGCTGATGACAATTTTAATTATTCACAGTATCCTTTTCTTAGTAAAATGATCCATGCTTCCAAAGGGGACAGGGAAAATACCAACGATTTGCCAGACACTGTACCTTCTTTTTAATTTTACGTAACCTTGAGAAATGGTATTGTTATTGCTTACCAAGCTGAGACTCATGAAGTAGTCAACTTGGCCAAAATTACTTACTGAGTGATGAAGTTGCGATCAGAACTCGGGTGTGATTGACCCTACCTACGTCATTCGCATTCTTCCACCCTGGGAATTTTGGCGTCTTTATTGTTGTAGAATTTCACCTAGTGGGCTGTCAGTCCTTTGGCTTTTTAGAAGTGATCAATGAACCAATGAGCTGCTGCTCCTTAAACTTGTTGGTTGATGCCCTCCATGTGCAAAAATTCCTTAGTTACAAGGCAGGGAACAATAGCACTATCATACAAAGCCTTCAGTCTCAAGGTATGCAAATCTAAAATGTGCATCAAAGCTATTTATTTGTCACTACAGGCAATTTTTAAAATTTATTTTATAAAAACTTTTAATCAAGGCTTTTTTTTAAAGGATATATATATATTTTTTTTTTTAAAGATTTATTTATTTACACATACAAGCTGGGGTACAGGCCAGAGGCGTGGGGCGGCGATAGGGCTCACCAGAGACAGAGTGGGGAGCAGAACAGGCAGATCAGAAACACACTGCTGAGGGGAGCAGCGGGCGATGCAGGAGAGGTCTGCCGCGCCATGTGGGAATCTCCCGGGCTGGGCGCTGAACCCGCATAGCCCCCTGCTGACAGCTCCACAGCACAGCGCTCAACTGCTGCACCACCAGGGAGGCCCTAATCAAGGCTTTATAACATGGAACAGATTTCTTGAATAAAAAGGAAAATTTCCAATATTGAAACATAAATCACCATACACACAACACCTGGCAGGAGATAAACAAAATAGCAAGTTTACACCATCTCTATAAACAGTGTGGTTTTGGTCTCAGATGCTTCCTTCATCTGCCAAGTGTGTTCTGCTGGATACAGAGCTTGCCACAGCTACTGGAGGCACGCTCAGTCGAGGCTGCAGCTCAGAGCACACATCTGGCTGTGAGGCTGTTGGCTGTGCTCAAGCAGCAAAGCAGCCACACACTCAATATACTGAACATCCTTTAACTATCCAAGTGAGAACAAGAAGGCCAAGTAATGTTATCAGAAATATGTTAGCGCATTGTTCTAGTTCGCTGAATTAACCATCCCCACTCTTAATGAAAGTTTGTTTATACCTCATCTTCCTGCTTTCTCTCATTTATAATGAACAGTTTATTCCCCTAGTTGTAAGAGGTGGTGTTAATTTCTGCCATGCTCCACATAAATAGTCTGGAAGATTCGTTCCTAGTTGCCCCTCCACCCTGGTCTGCACTCCTGACCTGCTTACTAGATTCGAGACACACTGACCTCTTTCATCTTCTTAAACTATCCAACTTTCTGCCTCGATGCCTTTGCACATACCGTTCTCTCTTTCTGAGGGATTGATTTCTCCCTCCCTCTTCTGCAAACTGCAAACTTCTGCAGTTAAAGTACATTTCTTCGGAAAATCTTTGCTCACACTAAGTCAAATTTCCATTTGCATCCCTTACTGTGGATCACTGGTTAGGGAGAAGGAAAGAAATTAATTATGTCATTTTTTGTGACAGAGATGTGCCTGTCTTCTTCACTTTACCTGTCCAGGGCCTCTCCTGGGGCAATGGGATAGAAGTACCTGGGGCCCAACAGGTACCTGTACCTGCCCAACAGAGCACAACAGGTAGACACAGTGGGCAGTGCCTCCTCTGCCTGGCCACAACTATGTCATGTGGCAATCATTTCCCATTATTCTGGAGAAACTAGGTGGAGTTCCAGAGAAGATTAAAAAAAACTATTGTTATTGACGTATTATTGTTTTACCTCCTTGCCAGCATTCAGACAGTATAGAATCTCCCCCATCAGGTGTAGTCAGGTAGCCCTCTCTCCGTGGAGCACCCATGCGCATCCATTGTGCTTTCACCCTTCCCCCCAAGATTTTTTCCAACTTCTAAATGCCTAGATGATGTAACTGAAGAAAACTCTACTTGACAAAATACTGTGTATTAGTGTTATATACATAATACACATAAATACTATGTATTTAGTAAACCCTTTCTCCTGGTAATATTAATAATTCTAATGCCTTACTTTCGCATAATACACCTGAGTTTGTTTACAAAGCTCTTTGACATACATTAATTTATTTTACTTACACAAAAGTAGTTCTTTCACATCTACAGCCCAATCATGGAAAACAATGCTGACTTTCTAGATAAAAAAAAAATTTTACAGGAAGAGTGTGGAGGGGAAGTCCCAAGATTCTGTGGGGGCTTAGGCTGAGGTAGCTGTTCCCACAACCTGGGTGGGGGGGCGGGTCCTGGGCTGGTGCAGCTGTCTCCCCTCTGACACTGACTCTGGAGAAGTGGAGTGAAGAATGTGTCCGCTCTTGGTTGGACAGGTAGGGGACGGGGCTTTGCCGATACGGAGATCAGACACGGTTTTCTCAATAATTACCTCGTTTAATCCTCACAACAGCTCTGAGACAGAAATATAATGGCCCCAATTCCATGTGAGGAACTGGAACAAACTGAAGGCAAATAATTTGCTTAAAGCCCAGCAATGGGCAGAGGTGGGATTTGAACCCAGGTCTTGCAAACTCTCAGGCCCTTATGCTTGGACCTTCCCTCCCCAGAACACACTACCTCATCAGATCTCTTCTTTCCCTGTTTCCGTCCCATTCCCCAGGGACCCTTCCCTGGATTATTCCCAGAAAATCCAAATTCTTGTCTCTTTTACTTAAAAAGCCAGCAGAATCACAATGATGTGCAAAAGAACAAAAGGGCCCTCTGGTGACAGGATCCCTGTCCCGCGAAAATAAGTGGAGCGTAGAGGGATGCTTTTCTCTTCTTTCCATAGATGTCACCTCAATATTCAGAGCAACTTTATGAGGTAGATACTTTTTAAAAATTGTATCATTTTTTATTTGAGGTATCATTGGTTAACAATGTATGTCACCGTATGTGATTTAAGAGTGTAGAATCACCCCTTGCCAGATATATGTCACCACACCCAAGGCCTCCAGGGGCCACTGCGTTCCTCTGAGCTCTTGTGCGCCTCTGTGCCCCATGGCGTGGACATTATGCCAGGAGAGAAAACAGCATCACAGCAAAATTGTTTCTTTAAGACCGCACAGATTTTAAGTAGCACAGATAGAATTTTTTCTCACATCCATTGGAATCCCAAACTGCTGCTCTTTCTACTAGTCTCTTAGAGCTGCCCTCAAAATGCAGTAGAAATTCCAACATTTGTACTTCTAAATCTTGGTTCTCTCAATGGACTCAGGCCCCTGAGGGCAGCCCAGACATCGTTCTCCAGACCACATGTCCTTCCTGAGCGTGGTTAGGAAAACAAGTTGAAAGACAAAAAGCCTTGGAAATAGGGGTAGCCAGGGAGGTGCGCACTTCCGTCCTGCCCATCTTTCTGGTTTTTCTCCAGCTGGGGGAGCCACCACAGGACTGATGGCTTGTGGTCTGCAGCAGCCTCTGCCAGGCACTGAGCCCAGTTAGCTGTCAGTCTGGGGGGACCAGCTCTTTCTGACAGAGCAGAGAGGCAACCACAGAGCCCAGCAAGCAGCTGCTGCATTGTATTTTATTTTTGTTTTTTAACTATCTGGAGGCTTCACTGGAAGGGCAGGACCCAGGAAAGAGATTGCATCCAGACACTAATGCGCCTCGAAATTACCTCCAACCTCATGGCTGAGCTCCTGTCCTGAGGCTCCCCGCTCAGCACAGAAGCCTGGAGTCAGCACGCAGCCAGAACGCTCTGGCTGAGGGTGAGCTCAGCATGAGGAGATGCTCCTTATGTTTGGTGATGCCTGTGAGTACTGCCTGCCAGCTGTGAAATTCGCTTTCCCAGCAGATCAAGGAGGGCTTGTGTTGAAAAATGGCTTCTGCCCAACCAACCACAAGTCCAGCCCCCACAGACCCTTCCAGACCTCTTTCTGCTTTTCTCCTCTGCAGATCCTGAGTGGCTGGACAAGCAGTCAGCTTAGGAAACAGTCACCTGTAGTTGTTCCATGGGCATTATAGGCAAGTTCTCCATGAAGGTTTCCAGGGATACCTGGCTATGTGCAAACAACAAAAAATGCACAGATAATCATACTTTCAAGTTTTGGGCTCCTACTTATCAACCAAGAATGGTTCATACAGTCATCTTCTGCTCTGCTCTCCTATAAAACTAGAGGGATGTTTTGTGTCTCAGCCTATTGATAGTGATACTATCAGCTAGGAATGCCTGGGGCACTCACCTAGGCTCAAACTACTTGTGCTGAGTCCTTCTTCCCCCCACATATCCCCAACCAGATCCCATATTGTGGCTAGACCAGCTCTTGTGGTTTCATTATGTTTCTTATGATTATTATGATGTAGGACACACCTCAGATACAACCATTAGGGAATTTTGAAAAACAAGATTACTCACAGGTCCTAGAGGGTACACAGCATGCCCAGGACACACAGGGAGGTGGGAGGGAGAAGGAGAGTTCAAGTGAGAGTGAGAAAATAGAGAATAGACCTGGAACTCTCCTTCGTTGGGGTTAAGAGAAGAGTGCATCCATGGAATACTATTTGGCTATAAAAAAGATGAAGTTCTATCATTTGCAACAGCATGGATGGATCTAGAGGCTACTATGATTACTAAAATAAGTCAGATGGAGAAAACCAAATGCTGTATGATTTTACTCATATGTGGTATATCAAGAAAACAAACAGATGTAATAAATAAAATGAAAATGAACTTTTGGGCCGTAAGACTGTTTAGTGGTTACCAGAAGGGGAGAGGGAAGAGCGGGTAAATAGGAGAGAAAGGAGACATTGATTTAGTGAAGGACAGATCTGGACATTTAGTGATGAACTTAATGTAGTATATAATATGTTGATTCTTAGATGAACTTACATATTGTTATAATGCAATGTTAATGTCAATAAAAATTAAATTGTGAATAAAAAAGAGTGGAATGCATAGGATTTCATGGGTTTGCTCTTTATTGATTAATTTGGAATATAAATGTTGGAATCAAAACTCGAAGAAGAGAAAATCACTGTCACTCGAGGTCCAGTTATCTAGGTCAGCCAGGGCTTCCTACAGGGGAACTTTGATGGTGGATACCCAGCATCTTATCTAGCTGTGTATTTGGCTGGCCCTTCAAGATGGACTTCAGGGCCTCCCCGGTGGCGCAGCGGTTGAGCGCTGCGCTGTGGAGCTGTCGGCAGCGGTGACGCGAGTTCGACGCCCGGCCAGGGAGAGTCCCACATGGCGTGGCAGACCTCTCCTGCCTCGCCCACTGCTCCCCTCAAAAAAAAAAAAAAAGATGGACTTCATTGGAATGGATGCCTCAGTACTCAAAAGTTTAATGTCAGGAAGTTCCATTAAAATCAGAGAAGCTAATGGTCAGGTAGCTACACAAGAAAGCAGCTTTAATATGTGTCAAAATTTAACTTGGGGGTCCAGGGACTCTGTTTACACTGCATGATTCCCTTTATCATGTTGGTGAAATGCATTTAGCTAAAACATCCACATGAGAGCTAGTGCACCTGGGTCTATCTCTGAGTGGAAGGCATTCAAGGAAAGATTCCCATTTAGTCTGAAACATGGAATTACAGCTGCTCCCCAAAGGTACCATGTTGGAAAAGCAGTGGCAGTTTGGGAGGCAAGTGGAAGGTGCCCTCTGATCCTTTGTGTGTCACTGTGGAGTGACAGCATCTGGATTCAAAACTTGGATGTAAACGACAGTGAGAGAGAAGACCTGGGCACAGTGGCCAGGCCACCTGGATCCCTAGAACCTTCTATTTGGCCAATTGTGAATCTTCTTCTGCAATAGTCATTCACAAAATAGGGCAGAGAGGTTTAACTTTCTTCATAGAAGCTTTCAAATAGAAAAATCAAAAAGATGTTTTGTTAGAATTGGACTTTCTATGGTGTACTTAATGTAGTATAAGCGAATGTTGATTTATAATGGTCCAACCACTATGGAAAGCTGTATGGCGATTCCTCAAACTGCTAAACATGGAGCTTCCATACGACCCAGCAATCCCACTTTTGGAAATTTACCCAAAGGACACAAAAACACTAATCCGAAAGGATACATGCACCCGTATGTTCATTGCGTTCACAATAGCAAAGGTATGGAAGCAACCCAGATGTCCAAAAATAGATGATTGGATCCAGAAGATGTGGTACATATACACAATGGAATACTATTCAGCATGGAAAGAAGATAAACACATGCAATTTGCAGCGACATGGATGGAATTAGAGGGGATCATACTCAGTGAAATAAGCCAGAAAGAAAGAGAAAAATATCG
>PVIJ01022944.1:0-15146 GCA_004024925.1 Scalopus aquaticus
TGCCATGGGCACATAGGCGGCCTTGCTCAGGACCGCGGGGTACCTGAGGGGGTTGCAGATGGCCACGTAGCGATCAAACGCCATCATGCCCAGGAGCACCACTCCGTGGCCCCCATGGCAAAGGAGAGGAACATCTGTACAGCACAGGCTGAGAAGGGGATGGTTTCCTGGGGGTTCATGAAGCCATCCAGGACTAGAGGAATGGAAGAAGTTGTGTAGCAGATGTCCAGGAAGGAGAGGTTGCCCAGGAAGAAGTACATGGGTGTGTGCAGGCGGGGGTCAAGGGTGGTGACCAGGATGAGGACCCTGTTGCCCAGCAGGATCACCAGGTACCTCAGCAGGATGAGCACAAAGAAAGGTTTCTCCAGCCTTGGGTGATCTGACAACCCCAGCAACACAAATCCTGCCACAGTGGATTGGTTGGCCACTTCCATTTTAATTTCTGTCTTCTCCCCTTAGGAGAACTGAGGACAGCACAAACATGTTTGTAGGGATCAGTGGATATTTGTTGCAATGAGATGCTCACAGAGCTTGTAATTAAATGTCCCCCTTGACATGCCAATTTATAATATCAGCATCTAAGGGGTAAAGTTCACTGCATCTATGAAAAGTCTGGTGGTTACCGGAGGGAAAGGGGAAGAAAGTGAGAGGGAAGGGGTGACGTGATACAGCATTGGTGCTGGAGAGCAAGTTAAACATGGGCTCATGTCAGCGTGAAATTGTACTTCCAAAATTGTATAGCTAGGGAAATCATTAAAATTTGATTAAAAAATTTTACCATCTACTTAAGTTAACTTAAAGTCAGAATACACTAAATCAAACATAGGAAAAGCAGAGCCTGGGAACTGAATCAAGCCATGATGGAGGAAAGCGTTTTACTCAGATCAATAATGTCACTGCACTTGTAAGGATGGGTGTGCTTCCTGGGTCCAGCGCTGACCAGGGCAGTGCGCTCATGTGTGCTGCCCTGACTGTCCTGAAATTGTCCCTGCCACGTCATTAGGCTTCAGGTGGTTGTACTCTATGCTGCTGACCACTGATAGCGTCTCACTCGCCCCCCACCCGCTCTCATTCTGAGCTCATGTAATAATTTTCTGATGATTATTTGATGCCATGGGAGTCCTACATGGAGAGAATGTGATAAGGATTGGCTGGGAGGATTAGGGTCTGATTCTGCCAAACATTCACACTTGTTACTCGGTTCCTGATTTACATTTCATTTCCTTGTATTGGGTTGGGATCCCCCCAGGGGAATCCACTCCACTGTCAGTAGGAGTTTCCAGCTAACAGACTGTGAAGGCTCCAGTGGAAGCACGTCCCATTGTTTCTAAGCACAGCCTCTTGCCCAGCACTGCAGCTTCTTTAGTCTGTTCCAGTCCCCGGGGCTAAGGGACAGGAACAGAATCCAAGGACAAGAGTCTTTCATGTCTTGCATCATTGAGCATCTGTGACTTTGTGATTGGGTTTTCTGCATTTGGAGCTGTTCTGTGAGTCACAGCTCCTACCCCCAGGCCCTCTGTATCTGAGCTGACCAGTCACACCATAGTTAACACCCTCTGTAAGAAAGCAGACAGTTCTACCCAGTCTTGCAGATTGGTCCCTCAGAGTGGGCACTGCACAATCACCATAGAAAACCCCACGCCTTGACTTCTTGTGTTAAAGATGAGCAAACTGAAGCCCAGAGAGGTTCCCAGGCAGGGAGGACTGTGTGGGGAGCTTGGTTCGTCCCTCACCTCTCTGATTTATCTGCTCCTCCATTTGTGCCACAGCAGGTCTGTGGAGGGAGTAAAGGACAGTTCTGAAGTCTTATGCCTGCTCACCCTAGGACACTTATGAAAAACAGAGAGCCATAGCTTTCTCCAAGATACTTGCCTTGTAGCTGGGCTTGGGTGGATGGGTGTCCCCACAGGCTGGGCATTGCCTCAGTGATGGTTACACTGTTCCTGGTTGGGAAGTATTGGGGGACAGGCCCAGCACCGTCTGAAGTATCTCCATGCAACAGCAGAGATTAACTGTGGGTTTGGGGAATATTTGGAGGAAAGAGATGTGTTTTTAGAGCTATTAGTACAGTGACTAGAGGATCTCAAATCTGACAAAAATGTTACCAAATGACAAGTCCTGTCTCTTTCCCCCAGTGGTATACATACCTTCTAGGAAAACAATTTCCCACATCTGCTTTGAACATAACTGTCTTTAGTCAGACAGTCTCGATGGTTGGAACGTTTGCTCTTACATTGAGCAGAAACACACACACACACACACACACACACGCGCGCGCGCACGGGGGTGGGGGGAAGGGGGTGGAGAGAGAGAGAGAGAGGCAGACTCTCAGGGCACTGTGCTCTCTTCCTCCTATGCAGCCCTTCAGAGACATGGAAGCCATGACGAGGTTCCTACTTACCACCACCTTCTCTTCTCCTCTTCTGCCTGAAGAAAATTTGGACACAGAGAGAATTCGCTCTATGCTCAGCGTGGGAATGCATCCATGGTGAGGGTGGGAACTCACCTGAATAGATGGTCTCATGGCAAGCAGGATGCTGGCACCTCCTGGGCTTGCGAGGTGATGGCTCCAACCACCCCCTTAACTGTCCTCACCAAGCCCTACCTGTAAAGACTGTGTCTGGCAACGTGCAGCACATTCTGTTTGGTTCTCTCGGAGCTAAGCTGTCCCTTCCGATGTCAAGGCAGGCAAAGACAATTCAGGGTTGACTGTAGCTGGAGAGGCTCTAGCAGTCTCTTTTATGGACTTCTCCATGCCCAGCGAGCTGATAGGAGGAAGGACAGTGATCTGGCAGTGGGGCCCAGCCTGCGCGCTTGGGGCTCCCTGCCCCTTGTCCTCCCTCCAGAGGGCCTTTCAAGGAGGCATGGAGCAATTTAGAACGATGGTTGTTTGGGGCCACTTTTAATCCCAGATGCAATTTAAAGTTTGGTGAGAGGCCTCACAGGAGTTCAGGGCCTGTGTCCCACAAATCCAATTAAATAAGTTCTACACACTCCACATAGATCTTAACTCCTACTACAAAGAAACATTCCTTAGGTTAGAAAGTTCCCATCCTATCCCTGCCAACCGTCCTAGAAGTAAACATTAACTGAGTTCTCGCTTTGACCGCAGGGATGTGTCAGAGGGATCTCTGCAGTTCTCTGTGCAAAGTGCAAAGTGTCAAAATAAGAGGCAGAAGGTTGGCCTTGCCTGACAGGCAGGGGTCACCCACATGCTCCAGGACAGCTGGCCCTTGTCACAGTCCCTCAGCACCAGTCCAGAGTGGAGCAGGCCTGGCTGGTCTCTGCTCTTGAAAACGGGGAGCCAGAGACAAGGTCTAGGGGCCAGCACCACACATCAGAATTTAGCAAGTAGGAATGATGCAGCATGGCATCTGATCCCCAGAAAGGTCCTGGTGACAGTTACGGCCTGTGCGATGATTGCTGAGGGCCCCTGAATTGTGTGGGATTCCAGAAGCAGGGATGAGTGGGAGGGGGAGTGAGACTTGAGGTCTTCCAGTGTGGGAGAACTGTCAGGAGAAGAAATAGGGATAGAGATCAGGGATAAAGAGAAAGGTTGAACAGAGGACAGGCTTTCTAACCCAGAGAAGGAATGTAAAAACAAAAACAAACAAACAAAAAAAACCCACAAACAAAACAAAACAGAAGAGACAGGAAGAGAGGGTGTTTAAGCTAGCAAAGGGGGCTGGGTACTACAGGGGTATGTTGAGATTCGGTCAAAGCAATGAATTCCTCTGATCAACATATTCTAATGCTCGCCACTCTGATGGTACAGAGAGAAATAAGGAATATTTCCTAGTTGAGGAGTGTGTGGAGTAGAATTTGCGTTGACAGAGGGGCGATATCAATTGTGGTTGTCACTTATTGAGAGCAGAAGTGCCTTAACCTCCCTTTAACTGGTTCCCCAGATTAACTGACACTACCCAGTTCTGCCGAACATGTGTGCCAACATCCCTGGCAAGTTGCCGGTTCAGGAGCAGGCTGCCGGCACGTCTGCTGCTACTAGCTGGGGCTGCGCAAAGGCGGGGCCCCGGCTCCCCAGCCTGCCCAAGCCTGAATGTTAATATTGTAACTATTTTAATTTTATTTAAGTTCTATAAATTGAGCTGAAAAGAGGGTAAACGAGTGGTTTTTATGAAAAATAAATTGATGCTTTGGCTAGACTCATTAAAGGTATATTGTTGAAATAAATTGCTGTCATAACAAATCCCAGGGGGATTGCTAAAACGCTAGACAGTTCTTGCACATTGATTCTTTTGTAAATGGACTCAAATTAAATTTGAATTGAAAATTGCAGAAAATGTGTTATGGGTGGGGTTTGTTGTAGAGTTTGAGTCATAAGCAAGAAAAGGCCCAATCTCTGTAGCAAAAAAATGGCAAATAAGTCCAGTCCAGTTATATGTTTTAAGTTAAAATGTTTGAAACTGTGGTTCTCAAACTTTGTGATCTCAGGACCCCTTTTCATCCTCCAAATATTTCTCCTTTCTCTCTTTGCTTCTAGTGTTCCCACACCATGTCTGTTAGGCCTTCTGTAGTTGTCTCACAGTTCTTGGATATTCTGTTCTTTTATATCTTTAATTTCAGTTTTGGAAGTATCTATTGACATAGTCTCAAACTCAAATACCAGTGATAAGCTCCATCTACTAATGAATTTATACGAAGCACTTTCCATTTCTGTAATAGTGCTTTTGATCTCTAGAATTTCTTCTTTATTCTTTCCTGGATTTCTGACTCTCTGCTTACATTACCCAGACAGTCTTGATGAAAGTCTTACTGGTGTTCCCTTGTATGTGACAAGTCACTTTTCTCTTGCTGCTTTCAAAATGTCCTGTCTTTGATTTTTGGCTATTATAACGTGATTCAGTTTAGACTTCTTCTTTTTTTAATTGTGTCATTATTTTTCTCCCATTACTTTACTTTATGTATTTATTTATTTATTTTGCTTAGAAGAACTGGGGTGTAGGCCAGAGGTGTGGGGGGTGGGGAGAGAGGATTCATCAGAGACAGAGTGGAGAGCGAGCAGGTGGATTTACTGCATACACTGCTAAAGGGAGCAGCAGGCAAGACAGGAGAGGTCTGCTGCGCCATGTGGGTCAGCACCCTGGGGAGTTGGGGGAGGATGGAATTCAGGCTGTAGTGTTGATAACACTGAGACTTAATCCCTAGGCATATTATGGTGCTCAAACATTAATATATACAAATGTTGAATCATTATGTTTATGAATGAAGAATTTAGACCTCTTTTTGGTCAATCTGTTTGGGCTTCTAGAATCTTGGATGTCCGTTTCCCTCCCCAGATTTAGGAGGTTTTCAGTTATTTTTTCTTTCTTTCTTTTTTTTTAAAGATTTATTTATTTATACATACAAGTTGGGGTACAGGCCAGAGGTGTGGGGTGGCGAGAGGGTTCACCAGAGACAGAGTGGGGAGCAGAACAGGCGGATCAGAAATACACTGCTGAGGGGAGCAGCGGGCGAGGCAGGGGAGGTCTGCCCACCATGTGGGATTCTCCCTGGCTGGGCATCGAACTTGTATCACCGCTGCCGACAGCTCCACAGCTCCACAGCGCAGCGCTTAGCCGCTGCGCCACCAGGGAGGCCCCTATTTTTTCTTTAAATATATTCTCCACCCCCTGTTTCTCTCTTCTGGGACTTGCATAATGCAAACATTAGTTTTTAGGTATCCCATAAACCCTGCAGGAACTTTTCCCACTCTTTTTCATCCTTTTTTTTCTTCTCCGGTTGAATAATTTCAGACAACCTGTCTTTTAGTTCGCCAATTCTTTTGTTTGAATGAGTCCGTTGTGGAAGCTCTCTGCTGCATTTTTTAGCTCAACCATTGTATTCTTCAGTTCCAGAATTTGTTTGATTCTTTCTTACATTTTTTATTAAGTTTCTCATTTTGTTTTTGTTTTTCTGATTTCATTAAATTGTTCGTCTTCTCTTTTAATTCACTGAGCTTGTTTATGACAATTGTTTTGAATTCTTAGGCAATTTGTGATCTCTATCTCTACTGGAAGTTTAACATGTTCCTTTGATAGTGTCATGTTTCCAGAATTCTGGTCCTCCTTGTTTCCATGACTGGTATTATCTGTGCATTTTCAGAAGCAATCACCTCTTCAGACTTTATGGATTGACTTCAGTAAGAAAAGATCTTCACCTGCTAGGAGGTAGGGGAGAGGGTGCCCTGGTAGTATATGGGACCATACTGTAGGCCTGGGTCTGGTGGTACATAGGGCATCAAGTGTAGGGGCATGTAGCAGTTCTAGGTCCAGGATGGGGTTCAGAGGCTCAGGGGCTCAGGCATCTGGGGCCCATGACATCAATAACTGTCTGGTTCTTGTCAAAAGCTGCAGGGATCTGTGGTGCCTGCAAGGACAGTTGGGGCCTTCAGTGGCACTTCCAGGTCTAGTGGCAAGTGCCTCTGGGTAGCTGAGGGCAGGGGCTTGGGGCAGCATGGCTAGGGCCATGCAGTGGTGGGGAGTGGTAGTAGCTTCAGGTATGTGTGGCAATGGGGGGGGTGCTGGTGTTGAGGGAGAAGTTATTGGTGTACTTGCATGCACACAATGGTGAAGACCAGAGTTAGCAGAGAGAGCAGACCTGATTGTGTAAATATATATGGCTGTGGGGGTCATCCCCAGGCACACACTCAGTGGTGGGGGTTGGGGCTAGAGTATTTCATTTGTTTCCATGGCTGAGTAGTATTCCATTATACCATATTATATTTATCCTTTTGCAGTTTAATAGACATTTGAGCTGTTTCTATTTTTTGGTAATGCTATGAACATTTGTGTACAAGTTTTTGTATGAACATATGTCTTCAATCTGCTTGAGTACATACACAGAAGTGAAGTTGCTGGGTCATATAGTAACTCTATGTTTAACTTTTTGAGGAACTGCCAAACTTTCAAAGTGGCTGCATCATTCTGTATTCCCACCAGCATTGTATGAGGTTCCTATTTCTCCATATGCTTGCCTACACTTGTTATTTACCTTCTTTAATTGAAGTATAATTGACATACAATATTATATTAGTTTCAGCTGTGCACATAATGATTCAACATTTGTATATATTAATGTTTGAGCACCATAATATGTCTATTTATCACTTTTTTGTAGCATTTATCAAATCTGCAAAACAATGTAAATGACTATAGTCCTCATGCTGTACATTATATCCCGAAGGCTTATTTATTTTAGAACTGGAAGTTTGTGCCTCTTCATCCCCCTCACACATTTTGCTCTCCTCTGGAATGGTAACCACCAATCTGTTCTCTGTATCTATAAATTTTGTTTGTTTGTTTTATTTTTGAGATCCCCTGTATAAGGGAAATCACAGAGTGTTTATCTTTCTTTGTCTGGTTTATTTCACTTAGCATAACACTCTCAAGACCCATTCATCAAGAATTCATATTTTTAATGGCTGAGTAGTATTCCTGTGTGTGTGTGTGTGTGTGTGTGTGTGTGTGTGTGTGTGTGTATCACATCTTTGTTATCCATTGTCTATCTATGGACACTTATGTTGTTATTTCTATATCTTGGTTGTGAATACTGCTACAATGAACAATAGGTTGCATATATATTTTCAAATTAGTGTTTTCATTTTCTTCAAATATCCAAAAGTGGACTTGTTGGATCATATGACAGTTCTATTGATATTTTGAATTTTTAAAAGAACCTCCATAACATTATCCTTAGTAACATTTCTACAATTAGCAAGGCCACCAACAGTGTACAAGTATTACCTTTTCTTCATATTCTTTCCAGAGTTTATTAATTCTTGTCTTTTTGATAGCAGCCCATTCAGACAGGTTAGAGCTGATATCTCATTGTGGTTTTTGATTTGCATTTCTCTGAATATTTTTTCAAGTGCCTGTTCATTATTGGGGGGGGATGTCTATTTACTACCCACTTTTTAATTAGGTTCTTATTATTACTGAGTTGGATGAGTTTTTTTTTAACACATTTTTATATAAACCCTGTATCTGATATATCATTTGCAAATATCTTCTCCCATTTGATAGATTGCCTTTTTGTTTTGTTGATGGTTTCCTTCAATGTGCAGAAAGTTTTTAGTTTGATATAGTCTCATTTGTTTATTTTTGCCTTTGTTGCTTTTGCTTTTGGAATAATACCAAAAAAAAAAAAATCACTAAGACTAATGTCAAGGAGCTTACTTCCTGTGTCTTCAAGAATTTTTGTGGTTTCAGTTCTTACATTCAAGTTACATTTTGAGTTAATTTTTATTTATGGTATAAGATAGTGGTCCAGTTTCATGTTTTTGCATTTTGCTGTCCAGTTTTCCCAACACATTTATTGAGGAGACTGTTCTTTCCCTGTTGTATATTCTTGTCTCCTTTGTCTTAAATTAGTTTACCGCGTATGAGTGGGTTATTTCTGGACTCTCCATTCTATTCCATTGATCCATGTGACTGTTCTTATACCAGTATCAGACTGTTTTCATTACTACTGCTTTGTAACATAGTTTGAAATCAGGGAATATGATGCCTCCAGCTTTTTCTTTCTTTCTCAAGATTACTTTGGCTTTCCAGCTCTTTTGTGATTCCATTTTAAGTTTAGAATTGTTTGTTCTATTTCTTAGAAGAATACTATTGAGATTTTAATAGATACTTCATTGAATATGTAGATTACTTTGGGTAACATGTACATTTAACAACATTAATTCCTTTAAACTGTGAGAATATCTTTTCATTTCTTTGTGCCTTCAATTTCTTTCATCAATGCCTTCTAGCTTTCAGCGTGCAGGTCTCTTATCTCCTTACTTAAATAAATCTCCTTACTATTTCACAGGTATTCTGTTATTTTTGATACAATTATAAATGGAATTATTTCCTTAATTTCTCTTTCTGATAGTTTGTAGTTAGTATATGTTTACCCTTTTTATTACAGAGATCCTAGTAGGGCCTCCCTGGTGGCATAGGGGTTAAGTCTCAGCAGTCTCAGCACTATCACACTATCATCACTGTGGCCTGAGTTCAATTCCAAGCCAGGGAGTTAACCTACATATGGCCATGGAGCTAACCCACATAGCACAGAAAACCTCTCCTGTCTCTCCTGCTGCTCCCCTTATCAGTGTATTTCAGTAGATCCACCTGTTCTGCTCCACATTCTGTCTCTGTTCAATCTTGTCACCCCCCTCCTCCACACCTCTGACCTACACCCCAGTGTAGGTCATAAATAATGCATAATAAATCTTATATGCATAAATAAATATTTTTTAAAAATAGAGAGAGAGATCCTAGTAGGTGGGAAGTGATATCTCATTGTAATTTTGATTTGCATTTTTCTGGTGATTAAAAGATGTTGAGTATCTTTTCTGTGATCATTGGCCATTTATATAACTTTTCTGGAAAAATGACTTCAAATCTTTGCCCATTTTTAATTGGGTTATTTCCCTTTAAACCCTTAAAAATATTTAGGTGAAATTCACGTAACATAAAATTCTCCATTTTAACATGAACAATTCAATGACATGTAGGACTTTCACAAGTTGTATGATTACCATCTTTATCTAATTCCAAAATATTTCCATCACTCCAAAGTATAGCTCCATACTCCTAAACAGTTTCTCCCCTTTACCATTCCCCCCCCAGTCCCTGGCAACCACCAATCTTTTTCTATGGATTTACTTATATTTTATATGTAAGAAAGTCATAAAATGTATGATCTTTTATATCATATCACTGGCTTCTCTCAGTGAACATAATGTTTTCATGATCATCCACTTTGTAGTACACATTAATACTTTATTCCTTTGGCTTTATAATACTTTATTCCTTCCTATGGCTGACTATTCCATTGCATTCATATACACAATTTGTCTACCCATTCATCTGCTCATGAACTTTTGGGTTGGCTCCATCATTTGGCTGTTTTGAATAGCACAGCTATGAGCATGTGTACACACGTGTTTTAGGCAGGATTCTCCAGAGAAAGAGAATCAACATATCATTTACCCAAAGCAAACCTCTTGGCTGAGCTAGAGTCAGAGCGGGAGAACAGTACAGAACGATAACCCAAGGTGTGTGGACACAGGGAGGGAATTGGACCCGTTGTTGCAAGTGACACACATGTAAACATAGGTAGTTTAAATGACAGTACATCTAAAATGTAAAACGAGTTTATCTTTTTTTTCTCTCCAAGCTATTTCCCACATTTTGAAATGTTTGTTTTTTTAATGCAATACTTCTTCCTTTCTTTCAATGATAAGGTACAAGTAGGAAATGACCCTCCATAGATACCACTGCCTGAAACTTCCACTAGCTATAATTGGCCAGGACTGAAAAACTGCCCTCAACCAGGTCAGTCAAACACCTGGGATTTATTAACTTGGAACCTCTAAATCCATTGGACAGTAAACAGGGTTAAAAAACAGATATGAGCCTCAGAATCGATGGAGACCATATTGCCAATCTTTTGGAGATATTTTTGAGACAATGAAGCGGAGACAAGAGACAGAGATGAGAGAGAATTCAAGTCCTGGACATGACACACCACAGGGCCATCTGCATTGCTTGCTTCCCAGTCCATAGTAAATCAATAAATTCAACTTTTTGTCTAAATAGGTTTAACTATGGATTTCTACTACTTGCAAGTAAAAAATTATTAACTAATCCAATGGATTTAAACAGGACCATGCGCTGTGTCACCATGGTCAGAGGGATATCAAACATCACATGGTAAGGGCGAGGGCGACCTTAGTTTCTCCAGATAGAGAATTCATCTGAAGAATGGATCTCCATGAGGAGGTGGCTCTTTCTACCAGGATGTGGGTCACTACAGCATAGCATGGAACAAGGATGACGATTAAAGTAGAGAGTACGGAGATAGGAGAGAGTACAGGGGCTGGTGAGAGAGCAACAAAGTCAAGCCTTAGAAACAGCACTGGGGTTGCAGACCACGAAGGCAACTAACATATTGCTCAGAGCTTCTGGTTAGTTGGGGATCTGTGAATGTGAGGCACAAAGACTCTTTTAGGTAACCTCAACCGGGGTCATGGAGGTGAGAGCCAGGCTGTATGGAGCATGGCCCTGGCTGCTTGGCAGGGCCGGAGATGGGAAGTTTCCCTTAAAAGCAGGTGCGTGGGAAGTAGGGGCGAGATGAGGAACCTTGAACTGAAGCCTAATCTCTATCAAAAGCAACTGATAAACTATGGAATCAGAGGGAATCATACTCAGTGAAATAAGCTAGAAAGAAAAAGAAAAATATCGAATGGTTTCACTTATAACAGGACTATAGGGAAACCAAATGGGGGGGGGCACGGAGGAGGGGGAAAGGGAGGATAAGGGCACAAAATGGAATAGAAAATACAATGGACCATGGAGATGGATCACGGGTGAATTGGTGGTGGGCTACCCAAGGGGAATACAAAATGTAAAAGACATAAATAACAATAATAAAAAAAAAGTTAAAAAAAAAAAAAGCAACGGATAAAAAAGTCTCACTGTCCTGCCGGTTTGGAAATTCTCATTTCACCATGCTGCTCTTGCCACTAGAGGGTGCACTCTGGAAAGCCAGAGGGTGGGGGGCAGGGGTCCCTAGGCACACCTTTGCCTTGTAAGCAGAACACACTCAGTAATCCTGTGCTGAATAAAAGCATGAACCCATCTCCTGACCCCAGCCCTGATCTGGGCCATAGTCTGTCAGTGACTCTTATGATGTCTAGGAGCATATGAACAGATAACACTGGTCAACAAATTTTTACAAAAGTCATGTTGCTGAAATAAAATTAGTCATTTCCTATCAATTTCCTATATGCTCAACACAATTATGACAGTCAAATTCTAATTTTGGCTCTAGTTTTTTTTGTAATCTGCAATAAACTGATGTTTACATCACAAAATGCATGCCAGTAGTAATAGGCCTACGGTTAACACTTCTTGTGCCGGCTATTTTCTGTGCCACTGCATGAATGGTGTTGTAAGCATTCAATAAAACACACACACCTCCTGAACTACTGGATATATTTTAATGAAATTTTAAATGCATAGAGATTAAAGCTTCTAGACTGAGTATGATCAAAGAAATAGCTCCTAATAATTCCAAATCAATCCACTGTGGCGTGAAAAACCGGAGACTAGAGGAACACGTGAATACGTGAATATGTGAGTGGAGCAAAAAGTGTTAATACCTGTAAAAAATCAAGTCATAGACTACTTCTTAGATTTCTTCACTTGTCTCTTGCACAACTATTCAGGAATAGAATAGATCAAAGACGGTTTCCATTGTGCAAAAGCACAGCCTTAAGACTCAGTTTCAAAGAGTCTAGAAATAGTCTCCATTCTTGTGGGCCATGAGTGATTTCTAAGGCATTCATGAGGCCCTCAATATTGGACAGAATACTAGAGTACTTTCCTTTCTGGAGAAAGGCTCCAACTGCTGGTGGCACTTTTGATAGAAAGTAATTGTGACATCTTCTAGAAGATCCCATTGTTGGAGTCTTGATCCTAGTAATTCTGCTTTGTTCTTGGATAAGTCCAAATCACAAACCAGGTCATTGAGTTCTTCCTGTGTTAGTCTGTGTGGGGTTGATGATGCACCACAGTGAAAATCTGGATCACTGCATGCTGATGGAACAGGAGAAGAACAGGTTGGCTCACCCTTGTTCTCATCAGTTGAATCAAGAGAATATTCTGCTGGAGGTTCTGGAATAGGAAGTCCCTCACCATGTGGAACTGGTCTCAGTGCAGACGGAATGTTTGGGTAGACTATTTTCCACTTCCTTTGCTTCGTTATTCCGCTGGAAAGAGGAGGAATCAAGCAGAAGGAACAGTCTTTTATGTGGTTGCTTGGCTCTCTGCACACCATGGGGAGTGCAAATGGCATCGATGGTCTTTTGCCATTGAACCACTGTGAAAGCTGTGTTGTCCATGTAGCACAGCATCTATGTAGGGCCCAAGGCTTGTCTTGGTCACCAACCTTGCATCTGAAGTAAAGAAGATAAACCTTCTTCACTTGAGAAGTTATACTTTTCTTCTGGTTGGCAAATGTCACTTCCCCACAAATAGAGCAGAAATTGTCCACGCTATTAATGCACTTTTGAGGCATTACTGTTCTGTATTGTGCCTAAATGGATAAAATAATAACAGTTCTATGGAACAGTCGCTTAAACTGTCTCGCACAAAGTGAAATATTTTCAGTGCTCAACCTTTCTGACAGGGCTTTCTATAGTGCACTGCTGACGTCAGCTTACTTCAGCAGCTGCCTGGCAATAGTACTGCATTGCATCAGAAAATGATGCAATAAACTCTGGATGATGTGTGCATGATGGTAGCATGCAATGTGATGCAATATTACATCATTCTAGGCTGATTTAGGCTGTTGTTGCAGTCCTCCTGGATAAATTTACATGGTGAAACATATAAAATGAATTACATGAAATATCTTCAAAACGAGAGCTAATAAAAAATGTTCATGGTTATATTCATGTTCAGCACACCAAGATACTACAGATTAGGGCCTTTTTAAGTCAGTAACTATCTCACTGTTGACCAGTGTAATAGAATGCTGAAAGGACGGTGACTCCGATGATTGTTCAGTGAAGATTGAGGAAGAACACAGCAGTTTGCTCCAAGGGGCCTAATCTAAGGAGTTAAAAATTCAGAGGGATCCCTTCAGATCCTTACCCTCCCCCCTCCCCCCCCCCAAACAAAACACTGCTTCAGCACAGACTTGGGGTAATCATGCACAGAAGGAGCTGTGCACAGAAGGAGCCTCATTCTTAATCCTGGCTCTTGGATTCTGTTCATGAGAATATGATGTTCAGAGAGAGGGGGAAAGGGGGAGAGGGAGCAGGCAGCAAATCTCCTCCAGTACCCTTGTCATAATTGGATCTTGGGGATGTTATCCCAGAGGATGTGAAATTTCTAAACTGAATACAACCCACTTTCCAAAATTTAAATGACTTCAGGAACTGAAATGGCCCCAAAGAACAATCTGGAGTTTAACTTCTAAGGGTGATGGTCTGTCTCATGTCATCTCATAGTTTTGTAGCGTCTACAAAATGACGCTGCTCTTTTAGCCCTGTCCTCTGGGCCTCACAGCCGTAGGTCCATGTGCCCCTGCTCACATTCCCAAGTGCTTTTTGTGTAGGCTGCAGGTGGCGCTGTCCAGGCTAGCTACGGTAAGGTGGAAAAAAGAATGACCACTCCATTTACCCTACATGCTCTTCGGTGTTCCCTCCCAAAGGGAGGAAGTTTAGTTAGGTGTCCTTTATGGTGGGCCCAGCACTTCAAAACATTCCCCCACCTCCTAGAGGCTGTTAGTGGTGCTTCCTGACTTCTCAGTGGCCACCTCCAAAACAATAAATACCCCAATTGAAGCAGGGACTCACATGCTGGATACGCTTCTCCAAGTTCCGATTTTCTTCCAGAATTAGGGCCCCAGGCTTCCTCGTCTTATTGCTTCACCAATGGTTTACACAGATGCTTTCTTCCATTTGTCCACTTTTTCGAATTGTCACCTGCAGGAGAGTGAGTCCCAATTAACTTATTCATTCTTATTTGAACAGAAGTTAAATGTTAATCTCTACTACATCTTTCCTGGAATCTAAGAGAGCTAACACAATTGTCAGAGCTATTCTCCAGTTGTTCAGCTGCCTGCTCAGATACTATTGGAATCGCTGGGTGCTGAGGTGCCCTCCTGAGTTCCTGCTGGTGACAGAGCAGATGGACCATGGACAGCTCTAACTGGACCTCCCTGTGACAGGGTTTATTCTCCCGGGTCTCTCCACCCTCCCAAAACTGGAGAAAACTTTCTTTGTGCTCATCCTGCTGATGTACCTGGTGATCCTGCTGGGCAACGGGGTCCTCATCCTGGTCACCACCCTTGACCCCCACCTGCACACGCCCATGTACTTCTTCCTGGGCAACCTCTCCTTCCTGGACATCTGCTACACAACTTCTTCCATTCCTCTAGTCCTGGATGGCTTCATGAACCCCCAGGAAACCATCCCCTTCTCAGCCTGTGCTGTACAGATGTTCCTCTCCTTTGCCATGGGGGCCACGGAGTGTGTGCTCCTGGGCATGATGGCGTTTGATCGCTACGTGGCCATCTGCAACCCCCTCAGGTACCCCGCGGTCCTGAGCAAGGCCGCCTATGTGCCCATGGCTGCCGGCTCCTGGGCAGCT